>JASWHV010000314.1:0-104136 GCA_030760725.1 Neostapfia colusana
CACAGAATTCATCAAATACATGAAGTGTGCCGGAGCGTTGGTTAATCCAAATGACATGACGAGGTACTCGTAGAGTCCGTATCTCGTCGAGAAAGCTGTCTTCGGTATGTCCTCCGGTCGGATCTTGATTTGATGATAGCCCGACCGAAGATCCATCTTCGAAAATACCTTTGCACCCACAAGTTGATCAAACAGGATGTCAATGCGGGGCAAGGGATACTTGTTCTTTATTGTGACAGCATTGAGAGGACGGTAATCAACACATAGCCGTAGTGTTTCGTCCTTCTTCTTAACGAACAGCGCTGAGCAACCCCAAGGTGAAGAACTTGGTCGTATGAAACCCTTGCTCATGAGTTCATTCAGTTGCTCTTTCAACGCCGCTAGCTCGTTAGGTGCCATCTTGTAAGGCCTTCGTGAAATAGGCGTCGTTCCTGGCGCCAGTTCAATTTTGAACTCGACGTCCCGTTCGGGCGGCATGCCCGGTAAGTCATCGGGAAAAACGTCGGGATAATCACGTACCACCGGAATATCTTCAAGCTTCAGTGCTTCCGTGTGGTAGGCCTCTACCATATCTGGATCTTCGCTGTCTAAAAACAGCGTGTGCTGTCCGTGAATCGGCGAGTCAATCTGGACAGTCCGGTTACCGATATTGAGAACGGCACCGTGACGATTTAACCAAGACATCCCCAATATAATGTCTATCTTCTGCCTATCCAACATAATCAGCGATGTTGGGTATATTTTTCCGCCCAAACACAAAGCTGCTCGGGACACAATCTGATTGGCAGAGATATTTCCTCCCGGTGAACGTATGAAAAAACTCGTTGTGGGAGTATTGGTGGATAATTGGTGCTGATCCACGCATGTTTTGCTGATAAAATTGTGGGTTGCACCTGAATCAAAAAGTACCAATACGGGCACGTCCTTGAGAGTAAACATGCCCGCTAACACCGGTGCTCCCTCCGGGACATCCTCAATCGCAAGATGTTGCACACTCCCGGATTGCAATGCTGTTATGTTGACTGGAGCAGGTGGCGGCATACCACCTGATGATGATGGCTGTCTGGTGTTTACCAACTTCTCCCGGCATTCCTGCCTAAAATGCCCAAAACGGTGGCAATAAGAACACGGAGGTTTCCCCGGTTCTTCGTTGACTTGTGGTTGAGAAGTTGAGGCACTTGGCTGCAGCAATGATGCAACAGGTATCATTCGTTGCTGCGGAAATGGCGCTGCTTCAAGATAAGATTCTTGAGCAGGAAATCTGTACGGAGTTGATCTCCCTGGTGCTTGCCATATCTCCTCGGATGGTGTGTGATACACCACACGGTATTTACGAGGAACGATTGGTGTGTCTTCTTGCACATCCTCCCGGTCCCTCTTCTCTGCTTGACACTCAAGTGTCGCTTGTTCTTGCAGCAGAGCAGCACTGATCAACTCGGTGTAACTGCCTTGATTGAACAAAGCTAACTTCTCTTTTAGTATGGCACTCAAGCCATAGAAAAAGTAGTCACACATTGCAGCTTCGCTCGTCGCATAAGCAGGAGCGTATTGTGCTAGAAGATTGAATCGTCTGACATAATCGAGGACACCCATGTCCCCCTGCTTCAAGTTTCTGAATTCCTGCTGCTGGGCCTTGATAAAACCCATAGGAATGTGACGAGCCCGGAATGCTTCACGAAATTCCGTCCATTCCACTTGATGACCTTCCGGAACGGTGGCAAGATAAGCGAACCACCAATTTCCGGCGGCTCCATGGAGCTGTTGAGCTGCAAATGATGTTTTCTGATACTCGTCACACTCAAACACTCCAAACTTGGACTCCATAACTCGAAGCCACTGATCAGCTTCCACTGGTTCATGGGCTTCCGTGAAGATCGGCGGTTGTGTCGCCAAGAAATCCAAGTAGGCGTTCCGAGGTGGAACGTCCTGTTGTGCACGCTGGAGTAAGCCCTGTTGTACCAAGGCTTGGAGTAGTCTTGTGTTCTCTTGACTTGACTCGACCATCTGAGCCATGACATCCGCCCATACCGTTGATGGCGGTGCCCGTGGTGGAGTCGAGTCATCATCGTCTTGACGAGAACTATCAACCCTACTCGGAGAATGAGTACGCACCATACTGCACAAAGAGAATTTTTTTTTTTTTTTTTTGAGGGAAGTCAAAACATGATCTCAGCAGTATGTGAAAGTATGTAAAACATGAACATGCTAAAACTTTATGAGAGCATAACAAAATTTCATGTTTACACATCTTTCTAAAGCCAACATATCCAGTCCCTCATTCGGTACAAAAACAGACCCTTCTGTACTTAACCCAGAATTTGATCCATTTATTAGCATTTTCATAACTCAAGTTGAATACCAAAGTTAAAGTTAACTTCGGTATATTTTCAACGAGTACTCACATGCCCCTAGATCATTTCTGGAACAGAAGTTAGGATTGTTCAAATTTGACAGAATTTCTGGCTAAAATTTGCCAGCACCTCCTTTGTATGTGGCTGTTTTCATCACAGTTTTACATACAAATAAAGTACAATTCTGAACAAACTATGAACTACAAAATCGTTGCAAATTTCCTAACCTTTCTAACGGTGTATCATATGACCCCTAGAATTTTTCTGCAGACTGTGACGGCTAATTTACAGCAACATCCAGAGAAGTCTGCAGCTGCTCTGTTTTCTGAACAGTTTGCATTCATCTGGACGTTCAACCAAGTTGGTGTCGGATTTGGCTTTGGAGTTCTACAGAAAAGTTGTAGAGCACTTAATAAACTTTCCAGAACTGTATCAAACACCTCCATTGGGTCAAACTAATCAGAGTTATGCTCTGTTAAAGTTCGGCAAAACTTCTGCCAGGACAGAGCACTCTGTTTTTGAGATCAAAAGAAGCCTAGTAATTCTCTTCTTTGAAACTTAGTTCAAATGAAGAGTTCAGTAACTATTATGTGCTTTATCACATCCATTTTTAGTTTGAAAGTTAGTCATGAATGATTTCTTCATAGGTAAGAATACTATCCAGTGTAGTACGGTGACGATGCACCGTAAGACATATGACGGTACTACGTTGCCTCACCAAAGAAAAACCTAACCGGATTACACCGGCATATACGTATACTTAGGTGGCACTAAAACGGTCACTCGCAAACGTGTTCTACACGCACTAAGGTTTTCGTGGTTAGTTCCTGCATAAAACACACTCAATCATCAGGTTCGGCTGCACACCGAACCCGGTATTCATAACAGTTTGTACACCCGGCCGTCATCACTCGCCCAGGTGTTCTCAAGCCAAACACGCCTTGAGCTACGTGTTCACGTTACTGACCACGTGACGGGGTCTCCCAAATTGCACCACGCACGCCTGGGACAGACGTTGCTCGAATACCCCAAACGACATGAAGAGTCGTAGAGGATACTAAAGCGGGTCGGGTTACCTGCCACCCGTGGGGCTCCACCCTTCAGCTTGTGCGCACTGGTGGACAGCGCATACGTGCACCCCCCAAGACATAAACCGTCCCGAGATGCACGATTTTCCGACATAACAAATAAGTTAGCTTGCCACCTTCATTATATGCTAATAGTAGTCCTTATGTGGGCCTAGTACCGTTATCTCACCGTATCCTAAGTTTTTGACATAATATGATGCTCAATCCGTGCTCTGTTCCCAACGCAGCTCTGATACCATGTGTGAGGGACACAGGACCTCGTCGGGTGGTGCCGTGTTATGCGGCACCCAACAGCACACGGGTCGATGAACATACATCATATTACATAAATGGTTTGCGGAAGCGTACAAGATTGTTTTACAAATAAATATATATCAGAGTAAACTACAGCGGAAGACCATCACTCTCACGACTCATATCTAAACTAGCAACAAAGAAACAGTCCAGCCCGCGGACGTTTCTTACTAGCAACACGAAGATCAATCTGCAGCGGCGAGGATGCTCTTTGAGTAAACACTCGGAGGTTCCCGAGTCTCATCGGCATCCCTTCTCATAATCAGCGAGTCAATTACCTGCAAAACAACTCGGATAGCATCCGTGAGCATAACGCTCAGCAAGACTTAACCGTCACCCTAAACATGAAACTCTAAGTGAGGTTATGGACCTAACATAGGATGGCAGAAGCATAAGTAAACTCGCCTAAAAGTGAATCATGATACCATGTGTGAGGGACACAGGACCTCGTCGGGTGGTGCCGTGTTATGCGGCACCCAACAGCACACGGGTCGATGAACATACATCATATTACATAAATGGTTTGCGGAAGCGTACAAGATTGTTTTACAAATAAATATATATCAGAGTAAACTACAGCGGAAGACCATCACTCTCACGACTCATATCTAAACTAGCAACAAAGAAACAGTCCAGCCCGCGGACGTTTCTTACTAGCAACACGAAGATCAATCTGCAGCGGCGAGGATGCTCTTTGAGTAAACACTCGGAGGTTCCCGAGTCTCATCGGCATCCCTTCTCATAATCAGCGAGTCAATTACCTGCAAAACAACTCGGATAGCATCCGTGAGCATAACGCTCAGCAAGACTTAACCGTCACCCTAAACATGAAACTCTAAGTGAGGTTATGGACCTAACATAGGATGGCAGAAGCATAAGTAAACTCGCCTAAAAGTGAATCCTTACTTTCAGTATTAATTGCAGTATTTTAAGTAACCCTGGGCACGCCACATCGGGAGTCCACAATCAAACAAGAAACGCTTTCCCCCGATGTAAATTGCTCATGGCATAAATGAATCGAGTTTGCACTAGCCTATTCATCAAGCTCCAATACAAGGTAGAATAATACTTCACATCAATATGATTAGTTCCTTTCTCATGCAAGTTCTTACTACGTCACGACTGTGAGAACAAGTATGCTCGGTCCATTCCGCGAGCGACGGTGATTCGAATCAATAACACCCGGACTACACGACACGTACGCCCGTACTCGACGTTGCCTACAACAACCATCACTGACGTCGTACGTGGCAGCCTTTCCCCCGTTTCACCCCCGCTGAATCGATCAAGTCGCCCCGTACAGTAGCTACTCTCATGGTGCACCTTCCGACGTGAGATGTCATGAGAATATTCCCCACATACTGCACACCGGCCGTCCGCCTGAGGCGACCCGAAAAGTCCCAACGACAGCTTCCCGAGGTACATCGGTTTACTGGGTCCCATATAGCCAGCATGAGTCCGGTACACAACTCAAACTTGTTCAACAGGGCCGCATACGGATCGGTCCTTGACCGACACGGACAGGTCTACAGCACCCAGGCCCCTATGTCCTGCTGCTCCTACAACCTTCCGGTCTCAATTTTAACTTGCTAATTTAATTACGAACCAATCCCGTATGCCCCTGTTGTTCCTAAATCTGCGAGTAGCATCTCACCACTCGACTTCTACCGAACCGTACTTAAGCATGGCAGTTCTACACGGTGAAAGACACCTACCCAATACTCCATGGGTCATTTGGCTATGCAAGAGGAGTATCAATCACTATACCTAATGCACAGTTCATATCTTGACCGAAAGTGAGTACAAAATAAAAACTTAACAGCTGTTAAATGCAAACCGGAGCTTGCCTGTTTTGCAGGGTAGTCTTATATAAGCAGTTAGTATCCTTGCAGATCCACCCTTGACTCTCCGGAGCTTGATCCACTTTGATGAATCACTCCTTTGAGTCCCCTTCGTTGTGGTTCCTATTGAGATGCATATGCACATATTTCATGGAATGTAATGGAAAGAAGTTATAGAATTACTTTCTTAAGAACAGAGGTTGTGTGGAAAAGCCAAGCATGGCTTGGTTTGCCTCTGTTGTGCAAGGAACAGAATTAAACTAATTTGACCTTAAGGCCCTTAGCTATACACTAACCCTTTTCTCTAATGAACATAATAGATAAGCTGAAAGGACTTGAGTGCAACTGGAGAACAAGAACTCCAATGGCCTCAAAACTTTTACAGCAGGTTCTATACTACCTAAGGATTTAGCTTGCCAAATTGCAGCTAATGTGGAGTCATATTGTGTCCCCAATAATTCTCACAATATCTCTTATGTATTTTTCCCTTATACATAAGTACGGAGAATAAGAACAGGGAGTTCCAGGACTTATCTTGGGCTGATAATTTACATGTGAGTTTTTGATCACATGAGAGTCATCTGGTCCAAAATTCAGCCCTTTTACTTGGGTAGTTCTCCCAGAACAATTCTTTAAGCATTTATACTCAATAGAATTAATTCTGTAGTAATGTGCATTTTCATGCCCAACTAAGTGAACTACAATTCCAAGTATGTCCCATAGAGCTTGCCTAAATTTTCCTATGATTTTTGGAGCTATGGATTGCTCAGAACAGATTTTTGAAGTGGGAAACATTTTCTGAAAATGTTTCTGGACTCTTATGACACAGCAGATTGTTTTTAGCAAATTCCTACTCAAATGATCTTCAAATGAGCTGAAAATTTGCTATAAGGTCAACCATATGCTAAAGAGTAATCTGGCAAAATTTGGGTATTTTTGGATAAACCAAACTCCCTCTATAATTCTTTTTCAGAAAAAATTCCAAGAATTTTCCAGAATTAAATAATTCGTTTCATACAAATTGGGTTGTACCTCTGGATAGTACACTCTTAAAGGAATCCAACAAAATTTATCTCACTATTTTTGGAGCTTCCTACACCAAGTTATGCATTTTACAAGTTTGCACAACTCTCTGTTTGATTTTAAACAGCACAGTCACGCGTGGGGCCCACGGGTCAGATGCTTCTTCAACCTCCCGCCAGAGCCCGCGGTGCACACCAGCAGAAACTTGGCATGGCTCGTTCTCCCTCATTTCTCCACCAAATGAGCTCCGGTTTCGCCCTACATGCTCCTGGGAACGTGGCGCAGCTGCCGGGCAAGGTTTTCCCGCATGAAAATGGCTGCAGGTGGGTCGGCACCGGTGGGGCGGCTCGGGAGCTCGACATGGACGCGTTCCCGCGTGTCCAAGGCATCTCCCGGCGAGCTATGATGTCCTACAGCATCCCTATGGTTCTAGGAACACGGAACGGGGATCAGATCATGCAGAAAGTGGCTGCAACCTAGTCCTCACCGTGGACCATGGCAGTTTTGGCCGCCGGCGACGATTTCTCGTCGCCCGGGGCACAGGAGGGTCGGTTTCCTTTGGTTTTCGGCGTGGGAGGGCGCTAGGGCATCTAGTTGCTGTGGTTTGAATTGTGGGAGGTGTGATCAATCGGTTTGGGAGAATTTCTCGAATTACACACATGCTGTTCTACACGTGCACCGGTGCCAAAACTGGAATTCCGGCGAGCCGGCGTCGGGGGAGGGCAAGAGGACGACGGGATGATGATAAGTACCTCCTGGCGCACCTCTGTGACTTCTTGAGCCTGCCGGAGAGGCGCTGGACTGGCCGGGAGACAGGGGCAATGGAGCAGCGCCGGTGAAGGAAAGACAGCGCCCTGCTGATCGTGAGGAGAGGAGCAACTGCTGTTGGCTTGGTCCGAGGAGGGGGAGATAACGTTGCTGAAGCGGTGAGAACCCACCCTGGGGCGCCAACGCGTGGAGACCGGCAGCAGGAGCTGTCACCGGCAAGCTGCTCGGTGGCGCTCGCAAGCTGCTCGGGAAAAGTTCCCACCGAGAGCAAAACTTAGTGATTAAGTTTCCTCTTTTAGCTCAATGACATGTGGGTCCCACTCCACATGTACCTCCCAAATATCTGTTCAATCTGATCTTTTCAATCCCCAGAATGCTAAAATTTAAAAAGGTGGGCTAGAATTTGAATTCTTCAAATTCAGTTTGAATTTGCAAGACTAAACCTGAATTTGATTTAAGTTTGCAATTTCCTCTCTTTAGCTCTCCTTTGAGCCCACCCTACAATTGAAAAGTTGGTGATAACCCTTTCCCTAAAAACTCAACTATATGGCTGCATGTTAATTCAAAGTTTTTGGGTCACCATATGTGTGAACTTTGAATTTCAAATCTGAATTTTAAACTTACATGCAAAGAGGTATTTAACTCCTTATTGGTTCAACACTTTTAAATAAAAAGGTGAACCTCATGTTGGATGTTCATCCATGTATTACTTTGCATGAAGAAAAGTTTTAACAAGTCCCATTTTTTTCCTGTCATTGCCACACATATGAACTCAAACCATAGTTTTTATTCATACACATTTTTGGGACTTTTGCAACAGGCTCCAAAGTCCTGCTGCCCTTACTCTCCGCTCGGTCTCATTTTCTTGCCATGTGTATCATGTGCTATCTCTACCCGAGCAATGTGCCTCTAGCCTATTCTCGCGAGTAGTTCCAACTGCTCGACTTGTACCGAATCCTACTCTATCCTAGCAATGCAGTAGCTAACGGGGTTTGCAATCCTAAACCCAACCCATGGTTCTCTTGGCTATGCAGTGGGGCTTCCAAACAAGACTCTAATGCACAGAATAAAGGAAACAAGTATGTGCTCAAAACAATAAAAATTTGTAAAAAGGTTAATGCAAACCGGAGCTTGCCTTGCTGCTCTTGGTCGTAGGCTAGCTGTTCCTCCGGAGTAACGAAATCTAGGACTTCGGGTTCCTCCTCGACCTTAGCGACTACATGATGGAAGCAATATATGTATCAATTTAAATGCATTTGTATTGATTTTGAAGTGGTAAAGTCTATAACCCTTGCTAGACAGACCTAATGACTGTGAAACTTTTACTGTGGCTTGGTTACAACCTAAACAGAGACTTGGTCAAGTTTTAGTTGCAGCAAAGATCATTTGAGCCCTCCACAATTAATTATGTCCTTGACCTTAATTAGAACTCTTAGGGTGTTTTAGGAATTTTCATGAAGCAAACTATGACTTTCTGAAAACTAGGTTTTTAGAGGGCTCTAATGGTTGATCGCACTTAATTTGAAGGTTCCTATCTAAAGTTATGAGCTAAACAATTTCAGAGAAAATTCTGAAAATGTTTCTGAACATTTTCTATTTTCTCTGGAACAGTTACACTAATCACACCATTAGGTGGATCAGATGAGCTCAAATGGATCTGAAATTTTTATGGTAGTTCAGGGATATTTTGGTGAACATCCCAGCAAAATTTCAGGAATTTCCTCCAAGGGATTCTCCAGTTAAAATTCCTAACAGTTTAAATTTTGGGGAATTAATTCTGGAAAATTAAGGGTTTTCATGAAGTGAAACTTGATTTGCTGGAAAGTACTCGGAGAGCTGAATCCAGCAAAATTTGGTTCACTCAATTTGGAGCTTTCGAGCCAAAGTTATGAGGATTTGAAGTTTGAAGGAAATCTGAAAATCGGGGAAAAGTTTAAACTTGCGCGTGGGCCCAGGGGACACGCGTCGCACGCCGAGGCGACAGCACACCGCGGCCCACAATGATTTTGCGCGCCAGCACACCCGATCCCGGCCGCAGCCAGATCCCGATTCAAAATATCTCCCGCTGACAGCTGGGGTCCACCCCTTCTTCAACCTCGCGACGCCCGCGCTCCTCCGCCGAGGGATCTCGCCGGAGAGCTCGCCGACGGCTGCTGTACAGCTCCAAACTTCTTGATTTTGGCCACCCCTGCCTACTTTTACTCGGGGAACAGGATTCTAGGGTCAGCTGCTCAAGACAATGGCCGGAGCATGGTCGGCGACGAGCCGCCACCTCGGAACGACTTCGGCCATGTCGGCTGACTACCCTAGCACCTCAACTACTTGGGAAACCGGTCGGGAAGCACCAGTGGACCTCAGAGAAGGTCGACATGAGCTCGAGGCAGCTCGGGGAAGGCCCGAAATAGGTCCTCACCGTGCACCCGATGCCGCCCGTTCATTCCGCCATTGGTAGACCTCAAATTACGCCGGGTACAGAGGTTCTCCGGCCCAGAGTTGTGAAGGCAACTTGTGCGTTACTGTGTCTATCTCGTGTGAGAGCGGCTTGAGGCCCTCTAATCCTTTCTAGAGCACGAATTAAACATAATCGTACCCGAAGGTCGTTCTGCACACAGAAAGGGGAAAAGTGGAAATTCGCCGCCGGTGAGCAACCACTCGAGCTGTGGCTCGGGGATGAGCAGCACCGGTCACCAGCACGTCCAAGGGTGCCTTGGCTCGGGCATGACAACACCCTGGTTGGGCTGTCCACGGGAGCCCGAGGTGCGGGTGTTCCAAGTCCGAATTTGATCTTTCGGCACAGCCGATATCAATCGGTTTCAACCAAATTCTAGCAACGTGGAGGACGGAGGAAGGTCTCTGGTACCTTGCTGGGGCTCTGGAGTGGACCGAGGGAGCTGCGATCGGCGTTCTCCGATCGATTCCGAGCTGCGGAAATTTTCGGCCGGCGCTGAGTTCTTGCGGGGAAGAACGGCGGTGCCTCGGCCGGGGAGGGGGGCAGGCGCCTTAAGAAGGCTCTGCACCGCCTCACGCCTGCGCGTGGGCAAGCAGCTGCTGGCGCGGCGGCTGCCCTCGGTGGCGATCACCGCTGCGGCTCGGCGACCCGAGTTAAAAAGTCTCAGTCGGTTTGATCTGAGCAGTGGCTGACATGTGGGTCCCACTTCCAGTTTTAACCTCTGAAATTTACTCCTAATCACTGTTGTAAACAGTGAACCCCATACTACCCTTGGCAATTCAAATTATTCACCCATGAGCCATTTGAATTGATCAAAGTTCAAATGAGGTTTGCTTTGCAAGAATTTCAGCACAAGTTCAGTTTGAAATTCAAATAAAGTTTGAATTTCTCCCACTTAGCTCATGTCAAGATCAACTCCAAATGGAGTGAAAATTTGTGTGTGAGCTCACAACAATGTGCTGAGTAAGAATATGCCTCCTACTTTTAAATTCATGGGATAAAAACAGTTTGAATTTGAATATGGTTTCAAACTGCCCTCTTCCTAACTATACCCCAAAATGACCTCAAAAAGGTTTTGAATTTGGGTGAAACTTGGCATGGACATCCTTAGTAAAGTGTAGGAGTTTTCATATGTCCAGCCCATCTATATCTCATGTGGGAAATACCACCTTTTCAATGTGTGAGTTTGTTCTCTAATGAGCATGTTGATAATTGTTACTTGCTCTTCATTTGTGTTCATCATCCTTCCTCAAATGAGGTGTGTGGTGTGGTGATGAACGCTGCAAATGTGTGTCAAAAACTGAGGCCCTTACACCTTCCCGGCTGGGGGAGAGTTTATAGGTCCTTCTCGGGAAAGTGCGTGCCGCGGCACCAGGTTGCCTTTCTGCAGGTCCCTGACGCGTTTGGTTCTTTGGCGGTAGTGCTAGAGCAACAGCCGAGACCGTGCGTTCAGGGGTGTTACCTGCAGCCGAGCCTCGTCGACGAGGTTGTTATCTTCACGCTGGATAAGGTCCTCCGCGGCTTCTCCTGGGCGCCCCCGGGGAGTTCTCCCCTTCTCGCTAAGGCCTTCAAGGGGTAGGTGGACCCGGGCTCGTCTTGGGGGACCCAAGGCGTCTTCCCCTTCTGGCAAGGCATTCAATGGGTTGACAGACCTTGGGCGGCCCCCAGGAGGTATGACCGAGGCACGGAGGCGTGCTCTCAGGAGGGGCTGGCCCGATCTTGCACCATTTTGATTGGTGCTTGGGCTGCTGCGACTACTTGGAGCTTCTCCAAGGTTGACGCCGCAGCAGTGCAGCCTCCACTGACCTGGGACGGCAGCCACATTCGGCTACCGCCTCGGCCCGTCACCATCGGAGCTGGAGTCCTCACCGTTATGCACTGTCTTCATGACATGCTGAGGCTCCTGAAACCCCACCTGGTGGCCGGCGCTGACTGAAGCATCGACTTTCTGCTTGCCATCCCTCTGAGGGTGGAGCGGCGCCTCAGCTCTCTGCTGCCTTCCTTTGCGGAAGCGCTCTGCGAGCCTCTGGATATCCCAGCACTCGGCAGCAGTATGGTTGCCGGCGCCATGCACGGGGCATAGCCCGCCCTGTTCGCTATCTGTGGCTGGCGACTGCCGCTGCCTTTTGTCGGGGCGTGGCCCCCGAGCTCCACTAGCCGTCGTTGCTGCAGCAACGGGAGCCGCGGACAATGACTTCATCTTGCCACTCCCCCGGTTCTTGGCCTTCTTGCCACTTCCATAGGAAGCAGCGCCGGACCCGGGCTGTCCTCCTGACTCGGAGGTCGGCAGAGCGTGCCAGTTCCACCCTTCAGCTGCTCTGGCGCACTTGTCCGCCAGGCTGAAGAGCTCAGAGACGTCGCGGACCTCTCTGGTCGCGAGCTTTTCAAGCATTTTCTTGTCCCGGACACCCTGCCGGAACGCCACCACCACAGAAGCACTTTGAATATTTGGGATGGTGTTGCGTACCTGGGAGAACTGCTGGATGAAGGAGCGCAGCGACTCCCCAGGTTGTTGCTTGATGGCGTGGAGGTCAAGCTCCGTGCCGGGACAGGTGTAGGAGCTGCCGAAGTTGGCGATGAACTGCCAGCAGAGCTCTCCCCAGGACGTTATGGAACCCTGAGGGAGATTCATGAGCCAAGACCGGGCTGGGCCGGTCAAGGCGACGGGGAAGTAGTTGGCCATGACAGCCTCATCACCTCCTGCGGCAAGCATGGCGGTGGAGTAGATCTGGAGGAACTCCGCTGGGTTAACGCTGCCATCGTACTTTTCGGGCAGGTGCGGCCGAAACTTGTGTGGCCACCTCGCGAAGTGAAGGTGGGGTGCAAGGGCCGCACATCCTGCTCCTGCTGCCGCAGGTATTGGTGCCGCGAACGCTTGGTTTGCACCTGGCACAGTGTACCCCGGTATGGGCAAGGCTGCGCCATAGACCGGGGACGCCACTTGTAGGGCATATGGTTGTGGCATATGCTGCGCGGCGTATGCCTGGGGCAGGGCTCGCGTGGCGAAGATCTGCCCTCCGGGCTGGGTCAAGGCCAACGTCATGCTGTCGCCAGCCTCTAGGTTGTGACGCCTTTCTCGACGTCGCTCAAGGTACACCCGGGCATCCTGGCCCAAGTGGCACCGTTCCAGCTCTGTCCTCAGGTCCGTCGACGGGAGCCTGTAGGAGCTGGAATCCGCCATCTGCCCGTCAACCGTTGGCGTGTGCGTCAGCGACACAGCCGGTTGGCTGGGGCGTCGCCCTCGCCGAAACCGAGGGTTTGCGGCGGCGACGACGAGGCGGTCCACCTTGTCAACCCACTGTTGGGTCGCTGAATGGGGCGCGTCCCCATCAGGTGGGTTGCGCATTAGCGCTCTCGCTGCAGCTAGCGCACCCCCGTGGTGTACGCTCAGCGCTGCAGAAGATCTCACGCTGGTCGGAGCCTGCATTGCCGGAGTCGGCTGCTGGCTACCAGGTTGTGCCGACACACTCCGTCCTGAGTGCGTCGACATGTACTCCCCACTGGTCACGGTTCGCCGTGAACGCGGAGGAGGAGAGTTTGCCGCTGAAGGAAGCTTGGTCATCTTTGTCGGTGGAAACTCGTCGCGCAATGGAAAAGCCCCCTACCTAGCGCGCCAAATGTCGAAGTGTTCGGTCGACACTTCCCCCGGGCCTGCACTGGGCAGCCCGCGGAGGTTCTTTTTTCGGTGGGGCTAGTCGCTTGCGGAGAGCTTGAGCGTATGGACGAGTTAGGAAGAGCTTGACACGGCGAGTTTTACGTGGTTCAGGCCGCCGGAGCATAAAACCCTACGTCCACGGCGAGCTATGGAGCTCGCTATATTGCTTGTTGCTTAGAACCGGAGTCCTGAGCTTGGGGATGACTGATGTCTAGCGTATGAGTTGCGGGAGTGCGAACCCTTGCTAACGTCGCCTACCCGAGCCTTTTATAGTCCAAGACTCGGGTGGCTTACAAGGGGGGCCTGGGACCCGACAGGTGGTCCCGGGCAGATTGACTGTTATCTACCGTATCTGCAGTTATGCCGGTAGTTGTCTCTGACCAAGGCTTCTGAGTCTTCGTCTTGCAGCCCTGCTTATGCCGCATGCTAGCCGTAGTGGTTGATGACGGCGGGGGCGGCATGGGATGTCTTGTCGCTGTGTTTATTGGCTGGCAGGCTCTGACACCGCGCGCCAGTCTGTGATGCGACTGGGCGCAACGGCACCTGACAGAGGCGTGGTCTGCGTCTCCGCGTCTTGGGAAGACGCGGGCCGTGAATACCTTGTACGGGCCAGGTATGGGGCGTCTTTATGCCCGTTGCCTACCTCTCAGGGGCAGGCAGCGCCGTTCTGCTGGCCACGTGGCGGGCCCGGAGCCCTCCTCAGAGGAGAGGGGGTCCGGCCCCGGAGGACACGTGGAGCCTTCGGACCTCTCCCCGCGGAGGGGGAGGTCCGGCTTCTGTAGGCCACGTGGCAAGCCCGGAGCTCTCCTCTGAGGAGAGGGAGGTCCGGCCCTGCTGGACACGTGGCACCTTTGGACCTCTCTCCCGCGGAGGGGGGAGGTCCGGCTTCTGTATGCCACGTGGCGGGCCCGGAGCTTTCCTCTGAGGAGAGGGAGGTCCAGCCCCGCCGGACGTGTGGCGCCTTCGGAGCTCTCCCTGCGGAGAAGGGCGAGTTCCTTAGGCATTTTCCCCTGTGCGCGGGGGTACCCCATATCGCGGGTACCGATAGCTCCCGTTGCCGCAGCAGCGGCGCCCAGTGGAGCTCGGGGGCCGCGCCCCGACACAAGGCAGCGACAGTCACCAGCCCCAGATGGTGACCAGGGCGATCTATGCCCCGTGCACGACAGCAGTCGCCATACTGCTGCCGAGTGCCGGGAGATTCAGAAGCTCGCGGAGCGCTTCCGCAAAGGGAAGCAGCTGTGAACTGTTGCTCCACCCTTCCGTCAAAGGGAGGGCAAGCAGAAGGCCGACGCCCCAGACAACGTCGACCACCAAGTGGAGTTTCAGGAGCCTCAGCGCGCCGTGAAGGAGGTGCGCAACCATGAGGACTCCAGCTCCAGCGATGACGAGCGTCGAAAGAAGCTCTATGTCATCTACGGCGGGTCCGCTGACCCCTCGTCCTGAAGCGCGGTTCAGACTCTGTGCTGAGCGGTAGCGTCGGTGGCTCCACTCCCAGGTGCCGCGCCGCACCTCAAGTGGATGGGCACCCCCATCAGCTTCGATGCCACCGACTGCCCCAGGAACATGGCTGGGGCCGGCCAACTACCGCTCTTGGTAGCGCCCACCATCGCCAACGTGAGGATGTACCACGTTTTGGTAGATGGCGGAGCTGGGCTGAACCTCATCAGCCGCGCAGCTTTCCAGAAGCTGCAGATCCCGATGACCAAGCTCACCCCGTCGATCCCGTTCTCAGGGGTAGGGCCGGGACAAGTCGTCCCCTACGGCAACATCAGCCTTCCGGTGTCTTTCGGGGGACCGGACAGCTATCGGACAGAGTACATTCTGTTCGACATAGCGGAGATCGACCTCCCCTTCAACGCCATAATCGGCAGGCCAGCCCTGTACCGGTTCATGGCAGCAGCCCACTACGGCTACCTCGTCTTAAAGATGCCTACACCAACAGGCATCTTCAGGATTCGTGGAGACCGCACTGCTGCAGTGTCGGCCTTGGAAAAGCTCCAGGCACTTGCGACAGCGCGAGCACCAGCCCCTGGCAGTGCGGAACCAGACCGGCTCCACCCGAGTGCACGCCACCGTGCCTCTGCCTCTGCACCCCGTGTGCAACCCCTCGACGAGGGCGACGTCCCCGTGAAGGTCATCCAAGTCGGCACCGACGCTGCCCAGACCACCCGGGTAGCCAGGGGCCTGGATAGCAAATAGGAAGGCGCGCTCATCACCTTCCTCCGACACAACGTCGACGTGTTTGCATGGCAGACATCGCAGATGCCGGGGATCCCTAGGGAGGTGATTGAGCACTGTCGGTACCTGCGATATGGGGTACCCCCGCGCATAGGGGAAAATGCCTAAGGAACTCGCCCTTCTTCGCAGGAAGAGCTCCGAAGGCGCCACGCGTCCAGCGGGGCCGGACCTCCCTCTCCTCAGAGGAGAGCTCCGGGCCCGCCACGTGGCATACAGAAGCCGGACCTCCCCCTCCGCGGGAGAGAGGTCCGAACGTGCCACGTATCCGGCGGGGCCGTACCTCCCCCTCCTCAGAGAGGAGCTCCGGGCTCACCACGTGGCCGACAGAAGCCGAACATCCTCCTCCGCGGGGAGAGGTCCGAAGGCTCCACGTGTCCTGCGGAACCGGACCCGCCTCTCCTCTGGGGAGGGCTCCGGGCCCGCCACGTGGCCAGCAGAACGGCGCTGCCTGCCCCCGAGCGGTAGACAGCGGGCGTAAAGACGCCCCATACCTTTCCCGTACAAGGTATTCAAGGCCCGTGTCTTCCCAAGACGCGGAGACGCGGAGCACACCTCTGTCAGGTGCCGTTGCGCCCAGTCGCATCACAGACTGGCACGCAGTGTCAGAGCCTGCCAACTAATAAACGCAGCCACAAGACATCCCATGCCGCCCCCGCCGTCATCATCCACTATGACTAGCATGCGGCATGGGCAGGGCTGCAAGACGAAGACTTAGAAGCCTTCGCCAGAGACAACTACCGGCATAACTGCAGATACGGTAGATAACAGTCAATCTCCCCGGGACCACCTGTCGGGTCCCGGGCCCCCCTTGTAAGCCACCCGAGTCTTGGACTATAAAAGGCTCGGGTAGGCAACGTTAGCAAGGGTTCGCACTCCCGCAACTCATACGCTAGACATCTCTCATCCCCAAGCTCAGGACTCCGGTTCTGAGCAGCAAGCAATACAGCGAGCTCCATAGCTCGCCGTGGACGTAAGGTTTTACGCTCCGGCAGCCTGAACCACGTAAAACTCGCCGTGTCAAGCTCTTACTAACTCGTCCATACGCTCAAGCTCTCCGCAAGTGACTAGCCCCACCAAAAAAAGAACCTCCACGGGCTGCCCAGTGCAGGCCCGGGGGAAGTGTCGACCGAACACTTCGACAAGCACCACTTGAAGATCTTCCCCGACGCCCGGCCAGTCCAACAGAAACCTCACAAGCAGTCCATCGAGCGGCAGAACTTCATCCAAGAAGAGATCAAGAAGCTGCTGGATGCTGGCTTCATACGGGAAGTCCATTACCCCCGGTGGTTGGCGAACCCCGTCGTTGTCCCGAAGGCAGGTGGGAAGCTCCGGATGTGCATCGACTACACCAGTCTCAATAAGGCATGTCCCAAAAATCCATTCCCTCTCCCCAGAATAGATCAAATAGTAGGCTCGACATCAGGCTGAGATATGCTGTGCTTCCTAGACGCCTACTCGGGTTTCCATCAGATCCCTATGTCTAGAGAAGATGAAGAGCACACCTCCTTCATCACAGTAGATGGCCTGTATTGTTATGTCTCTATGCCTTATGGCCTAAAGAATGCTCTCCCCACCTTTGTACGTGCAATGCACAAAACCTTTGGAGAGTTAATAAGAGACTTAGTTGAGGTGTATGTCGATGACATTGTTGTCAAGGTCAGGCAGAGTTCATCCTTGTTAGATAACCTAGCCTTAGTCTTTGACAAATTGCGCTCTACGCGCACCAAGCTGAACCTCGACAAATGTGTGTTCGGCGTATCCTCTGGGAAACTCTTAGGATTCCTGGTCTCACACCGAGGGATTGAGGCCAACCCAGAGGATCAAGGCCATCGACTTGATGCGGCCTCCCGCCCGCATCAAAGAAGTCCAGAAACTCACGGGATGCCTAGCCGCGCTGAGTCGGTTTATACCGAGGCTAGCAGAGCGAGCACTCCCCTTCTTTAAGCTCCTGCGCAAATCCGGTCCATTTGCCTGGACTGACGAAGCAGAGGGAGCTTTCCAGGAGTTGAAGCAACTCCTGACGACCCTGCCTATCATGGTAGCCCCCAAGCCCGGAGAGCATTTGTTGCTCTACATCGCGGCGACAACTGAAGTGGTGAGTATGGTCCTCGTCGCAGAGTGGCCGGACCTCTCGTCATCACAACCTGCTCTGGTGGCAGGAGACAGACGCCAGGAAACCCCGGAGGTCCAAGACGGCCACCCGGACTTCCAAGACAACCTCCCGGAGGTCCAGGACGGCCTCCTAGACCTCCAAGACAACCTCCCGGAGGTCCAGCGCGGACCCCCGGACCTCCAAGACAACCTCCCGGAGGTCCAGGGCGGACCCCCGGACCTCCAAGACAATCTCCCGGAGGTCCAACGGGACCCCCCGGGGGCCCAACGGGACCTCCCGGAGATCCAGCGGGACCTCCTGGAGCTCCTGGAAGACCAGCTGGACCTCCCAGAAGGCCAAGGCGGCTTAGGAGCCTTCGAGTCCCAACTCCTAGAAGCCCCCCTGGACCCACTCACCTCCGGCAGGCCTGAGCCAATGGATGAAGACCTCTCTGACCTGAGAGAGAGGGCCCGGACCATCCAGAGGCATGTCTACTACATCAGCAAAGTCCTCCATGACGCCAAGACAAGGTACCTGGAGGTTTACAAGCTGCTGTATGCAGTGCTCGTGGCGTCCAGGAAGCTCCGCCACTACTTTCAGGCCCACTGGGTCTCGGTGGTCACCTCCTATCCGCTGAAGGCGATCCTTCACAGCCCCCATGCGACTGGCAAGGTCGCTAAATGGGCGGCGGAGCTGGCGGAGTTTGATCTGGACTTCCTTCCTCGCCATGCAGTCAAAAGCCAAGCGCTCGCTAACTTCATGGCTGAGTGGACGCCAACGAAGGCTGACCCAGGGGGCCACAAAGACGGTGAACCAAAGCACCGAGCTCCGGTCTTCACCGGGCCTCACTGGACGCTCTTCTTTGATGGCTCCTCGCGAAAGCAGGGGGCCGGTGCCGGTGTACTGCTTCTCATGCCATCGGGGGAGCAGTTTGGGTACATGGTGCGTCTCAATTTCAAGGCAACCAACAACATGGCAGAGTATGAAGCACTCATCTTTGGCCTACAGAGACCCTGTCTCTGGGCGCTCACCAGTTGTTGGCACAGGGCGTCTCCCAGCTGGTTATCAAGCAAGTTAAGGGTGAATGCTCCTGCAATGACCCACAGCTAGCTGCTTATCTGCTCCACGTGCAGATGTTGGAGAAAGACTTCCTTGCCTTGGACCTGCGCCATATAACGCGCACTGGCAATGCCGCAGCTGACGACCTCTCAACGAAGGCCTCCACCGGAGCCCCTGTGCCCGAAGGAGTCTTAGAGAGGACGTTGCTGCGGCCCACAGCCCGGCCCGCCGAGCCGGGCGAAGGGGGCTTGACCAGCACCTCGAAGCTGGCGGTCCCGGCGGCCCTGCAGCCATGGATGCCACCAAGGATCGTAAGCGTCACTGGGAACTCCGTGCAACCCAGCGCCTCAAAGCTGGCGGCCCTGCAACCATGGACGCCGCCAAGGATCATAAGCGTCACTGGGGACTCCGTGCAACCCAACGCTCAAGATCCAGAAGCTCAAGTCAGACCCGATGCATGGATCAGGGAGATCCGGGACTACTTGAAAGATAACATCCTCCCTGATGAACGTGTATCCGCTGAACGGATCGTGCGCATGGATAAGAGATACGCGCTGGTTGAAGGGGATCTCTACCGGCGTGGCCCCAACCACGTCCTATTGTGGTGCATAACCCAGGGGGAAGGCTGTGTCAAAGTGTGTGGTTGACACTTCCTCCGGACCTGCAATGGGCAGCCCGCGGAGGTTCTTTTTTGGAGGGGCTAGTCGCTTGCGGAGAGCTTAAGCGTAGGGACGAGTTAGGGAGGAGCTTGACACGGCGAGTTTTACGTGGTTCGGGCCACCGGAGCGTAAAACCCTACGTCCACGCTGAGCTGAGGTGCTCGCTGTATTGCTTGTTGCTCAGAACCGGAGTTCTGAGCTTGAGGATGAGTTATGCCTAGGGTGTGAGTTGCTGGAGTGCGAACCCTTGCTAACATCGCCTACCCGAGCCTTTTATAGTCCAAGGCTCGTGTGGCTTACAAGGGGGGCTCGGGACCCGACAGGTGGTCCCGGGGTGATTGCCTGCCGACTATTGTATCCGCAGTTATGTCAGTAGTTGTCTCTGGCGAAGGCTTCTGAGTCTTCGTCTTGCCGCCCTCCCCATGCCGCATGCTAGTCGTAGTGGTTGATGACGGTGGGAGCGGCAGGGGATGTCTTGTCGCTGTGTTTATTGGCTGGCAGGTTCTGACACCGCGCGCCAGTCTGTGATGCGACTGGGCGCAACGGCACATGACAGAGGCGTGCTCTGCGTCTCCGCGTCTTGGGAAGGCGCGGGCCTTGAATACCTTGTACGGGCAAGTATGGGGCGTCTTTACGCTCGCTTCCTACCGCTCGGGGGCAGGCAGCGCTGTTTTGCTGGACACGTGGAGGGCCGGAGCCCTCCTCAGAGGAGAGGGGGGTCCGGCCCCGCAGGACACGTGGAGCCTTCGGACCTCTCCCCGCGGAGGGGGAGGCCCGGCTTCTGTCGGCCGCGTGGCGGGCCCGGAGCTCTCCTCTGAGGAGAGGGAGGTCCAGCCCCGCTGGACACGTGGCGCCTTTGGACCTCTCCCCCGCGGAGGGGGGAGGTCCGGCTTCTGTAGGCCACGTGGCGAGCCCGGAGCTCTCCTCTGAGGAGAGGGAGGTCCGGCCCCGCTGGACGCGTGGCGCCTTCGGAGCTCTCTCTGCGGAGAAGGGCGAGATCCTCATGCAATTTCCCCCGTGTGCGGGTGTCGGTACCCGCGATATGGGGTACCCCCACGCACAGGGGAAAATGCCTAAGGAACTCGCCCTTCTCCGCAGGGAGAGCTCCGAAGGCGCCACGCGTCCGGCGGGGCCGGACCTCCCTCTCCTCAGAGGAAAGCTCAGGGCCCGCCACGTGGCATACAGAAGTCGGACCTCCCCCCTCCGCGGGAGAGAGGTCCGAAGGCGCCACGTGTCCAGCAGGGCCGGACCTCCCTCTTCTCAGAGGAGAGCCCCGGGCTTGCCACGTGGCCGACAGAAGCCAGACCTCCCCTCTGCGGGGAGAGGTCCGGAGGCTCCACGTGTCCTGCGGGGCCGGACCTCCGTCTTCTCTGAGGAGGGCTCCGGGCCCACCACGTGTCTAGCAGACGAACGCTGCCTGCCCCCGAGCGGTAGGCAGCGGGCGTAAAGTCGCCCCATACCTTGCCCGTACAAGGTATTCAAGGCCCGCGCCTTCGCAAGACGCGGATATGCGGAGCACGCCTCTGTCAGGTGCCTTTGCGCCCAGTCACATCACAGACTGGCGTGCGGTGTCAGAGCCTGCCAGCCAATAAACGCGGCGACAAGACATCCCATGCCGCTCCCGCCGTCATCAACCACTACGACTAGCATGCGGCATGGGCAGGGCGGCAAGACGAAGACTCAGAAGCCTTCGCCCGAGACAACTATCGACATAACTGCGGATACGGTTGTCAAAGTGTTCGGTCAACACTTCCCCCGGGCCTGCACTGGGCAGCCCGTGGAGGTTCTTTTTTCGGTGGGGCTAGTCCCTTGCGGAGAGCTTGCGCGTATGGACGAGTTAGTAAGAGCTTGACACGGTGAGTTTTACGTGGTTCAGGCTGCCGGAGCGTAAAACCCTACGTCCACGGCGAGCTATGGAGCTCGTTGTATTGCTTGCTGCTCAGAACCGGAGTCCTGAGCTTGGGGGTGGGTTACAGCTTGGGTGTGAATGGCTAGCGTATGAGTTGCAGAGGTGCGAACCCTTGCTATCGTCGCCTACCCGAGTCTTTTATAGTCCAAGACTCGGGTGGCTTACAAGGGGGGCCCGGGACCCGACAGGTGGTCCCGGGGATATTGTTTGTCATCTACCGTATCTGCAGTTATGCCGGTAATTGTCTCTGGCAAAGGCTTCTGAGTCTCCGTCTTGCAGCCCTGCCCATTCTGCATGCTAGTCGTAGTGGTTGATGACGGCGCAGGCGGCATGGGATGTCTTGTCGCTGCGTTTATTGGCTGGCAGGCTCTGACACTGCACGCCAGTCTGTGATGCGACTGGGCGCAACGGCGCCTGACAGAGGCATGCTCCACGTCTCCGCATCTTGGGAAGACGCGGGCCTTGAATACCTTGTACGGGCAAGGTATGGGGCGTCTTTACGCCCGCTGCCTATCGCTCGGGGGCAGGCAGCGCCATTCTGTTGGCCACGTGGCGGGCCCGGAGCCCTCCTCAGAGGAGAGGAGGGTCCGGCCCCGCGGGACACGTGGAGCCTTCGGACCTCTCCCCACGGAGGGGGAGGTTTGGCTTCTGTCGGCCACGTGGCGGGCCCCGAGCTCCTCTCTGAGGAGAGGGAGGTCCGGTCCCGCCGGATACGTGGCACCTTCGGACCTCTCTCCCGCGGAGGGGGAGGTCCGGCCTCTGTATGCCACGTGGCAGGCCCGGAGCTCTCCTCTGAGGAGAGGGAGGTCCGGCCCCGCCAGACGCGTGGCGCCTTCGGAGCTCTCCCTGCGGAGAAGGGCGAGTTCCTTAGGCATTTTCTCCTGTGCGCGAGGGTACCCCATATCGCGGGTACCGACAGTGGCCCCCGGGCCCATCTCGGGGGAGATAGCGAGCCCGAGGTGAGACCTCCGTCTCTTCGGATCCGCGCACTTTCTCCAAGTCCCGCATTGACCACTGCCGGAGCACGAACGGCCGCGGGTTCGTGGGAGCATGCGCCCACTTGATGGTTGCTTTTACTGCGGCGGTTCCCAAGGCTGCCACTTCTGCACTTTGCGGCGCTTTCTTCGAGAACCGCCGAAGTGCCTTGTCGGCTCGTCTTCTCAGGAGACTGACTCCTTGGCCCACCACTTCAATTGGGCGGCTTGGTCCACCTGTCATTGGCGCTCGGTCTCGGAGCCGAAATGGTTGCCGATGCGGTGTATTCGAAGAGTTTCGAATTGCTTTGACTCGTACCTGGAAGGTGTGAAAAGAAACCGCCACGTGGGTACGCTCCCCTTATAAGGCTTCCAGCCCTTGCGCCTCCCTCGAGTCTCTGCGGTCTTGTCTTCTTCCATGGCTCCTAACCCGCCTTTCGGGGGGAGAATCGCTCTCGATTCCCTCCAGCGACGGCGTCTGCACCAAGTCTGGGACCCAGGGAGCCTGCCCGCCCTGCCTCTGGCAGTGGCGCCTCCAAGGGGTCTCTGGTTTGTCCTCCCGACGGGGCCCTTCCTTGGTGACGGCAGGCAGAAAGCTCCCTGGCGTTGCGTCCCTTCTCAGATGGTGGAGTCTTCAAAGAAACCGTTGAAGCGCCAAAGAGAATTCCAGGCGGCAGAGTCTCCGAGAAGACCGCTGAAACTGCGGAGGGGGCCTCAGGAGCACCCTTGATGACACCGGCTTTTGCGCCGGTGATGAGGGAACTTCAGGAGAAGGGAACCGTTGATGCACCAAGGAGGATCCCAGGCGGCAGAGTCTCCAAGAAGACCGCTGAAGCTGCGGAGGGGGCCTCAGGAGCACCCTTGATGACACCGGCCTTTGCGCTGGTGATGAGGGAGGCGATTCTTGCGCTCGGGTCATGGAGCGGGAGAGCGCCGCCGGGGCTGAAGCCTGGTGACGCGGCCGTTCTTGCAACTTCTAGACTCTGATCGTGTCAGGGGGACCTTGGGGCTTGTTTCTTTCTTTTTCATCGATTTTGTAGCCCAGCTCATGGAGCCATGAATACATGAACTCTTATGACCCCTCGTGCCTGCGATTTTTTCCGTCTTCTTCCTGGTTTTGCCTGACCGAGCCCTTAGCTCCGCAAGGTGCTCAGAGGCCTTCACCAATCTCGACGTTCTGCTCTAGCACCTTCCCCGGGTCCTCATTATATTAAGGGCCCCAGAGGTCCTCGGGCCCCGCCTCGTGAGGATGGGGAGGCCCGGATCAGCCGGCCACGTGGCGGATCCGGAGCTCTCCTCTGAGGAGAGGGAGGTCCGGACCCGCGGTACACGTGGGGTCTCCAGGCCCCTCCCCTCAAAGGGGGGGGTCCGGTCCTGCTGGACCCGTGGATCCTTCGGTCTTGCCTTGGAGTTCCGGTCTTGCGTGATCCCGTAGTGGCCCCCTGGCAGGGGCGTCCCATTGGTCAGGTGCTCCTACCACATTCCTGTAGGGATCCGAGGCCGAGAGGTCCTGCACACAAGTAGGGAAAAAGTAATTCTCCTTGGGAGCTCCCCCTCCCTTATCTCATAGTCTTATTCGACTTATGGCCCCTAACCATATGCTCGGTGCTTGGGGACTGTAGTGCGCGAAGCGTCGGGGGATCAGGGCCCCCTCGACTATCGGCAGGTACCTCCGATGCAACCGCCTCTGGTAGGGCAGCAAATGCTGACTAGTGGTGAGAATGAGAAGGGGGAGCTGAGCACATGGCAGCCATGCACCGCAAGGGTAGTCATAAAAAACTTAGTACACAATTTAAATGAGTACGAGGAAAGAGCAAAGTAGAACAGGTTTCTTTTCGTATAACTTTCCACAGGAGGAAGGCAGGCTAAACATGGAGGCCACGACCCGCCCCATTAAGAGGGGAAGCAAGACTCTACGCGCTTGGAGACGGAACCAGGCAAAGCTGAACGTAGTCCTGTACTGTCCCCTGGGGCTTAGCTGCTCCGAGCGCTGTTCCTGGACTCTATGGAGTTTATTACGAAAAGAAAGTACGGTCCTATCTTTGCTCTAGGGGTAGAACTTACGGAGGTGTTCTATGTTCCAAGGGTTTGGGAGCAGGTCCCCATCCTCGGTGGAAAGGCGCACACACCCGGGGTGTCACACCCGGTTTTTCCGAAGAAACAACCAAGTGAATATCACATGTATGCCAGGATCATTTTCTCATACATGTGATGACAAATAGTGAAGCATCATTTATTACAAGCCAGGTGTCGAATATAAATAAGTCTTACATCGCAAATGTCTCAATGGACACTAATGCTTCATCACAAGTAAATAAACTAGCAGCGGAATATTATTCTTTAGGGCTCCATCACAGGCGTTGCCCGGGGGTCTTCATGAACCTAAAATCCTTCCTCGGGTCCAAAATCTTGGTCATTATACACCACCTCATTATCTTGACCTGAGCAGCAATATAAACCAACAAATATGCAAGGTTGAGTACCAATGGTACTCAGCAAGTGTGGGAAAATTATATCATGCATGGCTAGAACAAGGAAAGGTTGAACTCATGGTTAAAGCACTACGCAATTAATTCCTATCACCTTAGCTTATTAAGCACCTACATCACTACACAGGTGAAATGGTCCCAATCTCCCATCCCATCATCATAATCCAATAACCATAACATCATTTCCAATGTTAAGCTCCCCGCTTAACTTCCAAAACCATCAATCCTCTAATCATGAATAAGTCCAGGCCGCTCTTAACCGTGAGCACGGCTGTCAAGACAGTTTTGACTCTGCAGAGTTTGTACCACTGTACCCACATGTAGTGATTTCATCCCCCGTTGCCGGGTGGACTAAAAGAACCTCCATTATGCCAGTGGCTACGATCCACATTCACACTTCCCAGATGTGCAGCCAGGAGATCACTACGAAGCCTTTACAAAGGGATTCCCGACGAGCGTGGGCCCACTGAGGTTTCACCCCTAACAGCATACAAGAGGCTCCAACCCCGCTGCAGTGGCCCCCTCTTGAGCCTTGCGGTTCATATGGTAGTCCAGCTGACACCTACTCCCCGCACCATCCAACACACCCATACTACGCCGGGGATACACCTAATTAATTGGCCAAGCTGCCCCATCTCAGCATGTGGTTGGCACTGTAAAGCCGGGTTACATGCTCCATGAACCGGTCCTTAGGACCCAGGCAAGTACTAAACACAAACCCAAGTCTCGTGCACCCAGCACACAACCAAAACATCCAACTTGCCTTGATCCCTACCTCTACATAACTCACAATATCTCATTCAAGAGTATGGTAATATAAACTGATGATCTCATATCCCAATTATACCATTCTAAGCATGGCTAAGCATATGCAAAATATTAAATGACATGATAAAATAAATCCCAACCCAAGCTACAAGGAAACAAGGTAATGCAATTCTAGGGAAACTTTCCTAGCATGGGTTTCATATTTCATTTGACAATGCAAATAATTCTATCTACACATCCTAGCATAGGATCAAAGTGGTCAAGGACACTTGCCTCCTTCTTGCTGCTCTTGAAATGGGTAGTCCTGATCTTGGAAAGGAATAACTTGCTCTTGAACAGGTTCTACTTCATACCATCACACATAGCAAAAGAAAAACAACAATCCATAAGACATAGTTCACACTTACACTTCATACAAACCACACATTCATATTTATGAAGTTCATTCACCATTATATGTGTTGTGGTTACTCTGTGTGTGTGTTGATCTGTGGCTTGCATACACTTTTATTTATATGTATATGATTCCTACTTTGGTGTTCATATTTGTACTTACATACTATATATATATATATATATATATATACACATGTGTGTTTCAGTTTTAAATAAATTCCTTATATTAAACCACTACACCTTTTCACTACCAAGTATATATGAAAAGTATTTTTTTTCTTCTCCATATGTGCCTTCAGAATTTCTACCAACCCTAAACTGAATTCTTTGGATTTTAGAAACTCCATTTATCATTTACTAGTTGCTATATTTTCAGATTTATATTCCTATGCATAATTGTGTATTTTATTATGAAATTAGTAATACACATCATCTAAACAGTATAGGTTCTGGTCCTAAATGATTTAATAACATATTTTGACCTTGGCTTCTGATGTAGACTGTTTCATAATTATTTTCCCTATTTTTCTATAACTATTCTTTACTTAAAAATGTGTCCCTATACTAATAAATGTGAATAATAGATGAATCAGATTTATTTCAGCCCAAAAATATATTTTTATCTCACTCCAAAGTTTTCTAAGTACTGAGAAAGTTTTTAATTAATTTTGACAATTATGTTTGTCCCCCTTTTTAATTTTTAAACACTAGTTACATATTCAATTTTCTAAATTAAATACTAATCAGGGCTAAAATAATGAATTCACCCCATTACAGGGTCTATAATATTATTTTCATAATTTCCAGGGGTCTAGCTACACTTATCAGAGGTGTTTTTCCTAATTTTTATTAAGTCCAGGGGCTAAAACTGATTTTTAAATGATTTTACATGATTTTCTGGAGTTCCAGGGGCTAGATCTGAAGTTTCCGGGGCTAGCTCTCAATTCCAGAGAACCCCAGGGGGTAGCACGTAAGAATTCCAGTCTTTATAATGCGGGGCTGACGTGGACCGTCCGATTTTAAACCGACGGCTGAGATTATAACATCGAACCGGTACGCGGGGATTTAAACCCTACCGTGCGATTTAAAATAAACGGCGCACAAGCGGCCACGTCGCTCTGATCGAGCGCGGGCGGCGCTGCCGGCGGCGCACGGCGGCGGGAAGCGGCGATCTCGCCGGAAAGTTTCGTATCCGCGAGAATTCTGCCTAGAACTGTGATCTTATGGCATAGATCGGTAGAGGGGAGGTCAGGGATCTCACCTCGGGGGTTTTCTCGAGCTCGGGGGTCCTGGAAAGTGATCGGCGGCGAGGTCCGAGGCAAAACCACGGCGAAGCTCGTCGGCGCTGGATTTACACCGTAAGTCTCCGAGTTTTCTGCACCTGCAAAGCTCCCCGGAGGCGATGGATCAAGACCAGCGAGTTAGATCAGAGTTTCCGAGCTTAGATCGGCCAGAATTCACCGGCGAAGTCCCGGTGCTCACCGGAGTAAAAATCGGCGATCGCGTGGGAAAAACCGATCGGGGCTGGGGTTTTTATAGCCGGGGGAGGGCGGTGGGTCAGTTGTGATCGAGTTTGATTCTTCTGGGACCGGAATTCGGCTGAGGGACGCGGTTTTTCGATCGGTTAAGATCGCGCGGGCGCGGGAGAGTCCGGGGTCGCGGGGTTAGGGATGACAGGTGGGTCCCACCTGTCTGTGACAGACAGCGTGGGCGCGCGGGGGCG
This sequence comes from Neostapfia colusana, assembly GCA_030760725.1. Classification (NCBI taxonomy): domain Eukaryota; kingdom Viridiplantae; phylum Streptophyta; class Magnoliopsida; order Poales; family Poaceae; genus Neostapfia; species Neostapfia colusana. Next base: position 27,777 of record JASWHV010000314.1, read on the forward strand.
GGCTGGCGCGGGGGAAATTGGGCCGGCTGGCGGGTTTCGGCCCACTGGCCGGTTTTTTCCCGTTTTCTCTTTTTCTTTTTCCATTTCTTTTCTGATTTGAGTTTAATTTGAATTCCAGTTTGAATTTGAATTTTTGCAAAACATGCAACACGTCCAAAAATTTTTAAATTCCCCTCTGAACATGGTTTAGGGTTTTGAATCAAAATTTGGGGTGTTACAGCTCTACCCCCCTTAAAAGAAATCTCGTCCTCGAGATTGGTGTTTCTAAGAAAACAATTCCGGAAATTGTGCCTTGAGCTCATCTTCCCGTTCCCAGGTGGCTTCCTCTTCTGAGTGATGCTTCCACTGCACCTTGCACATCCGGATTCTCTTGTTTCTGGTGAGGCGTTCCATTGTCTCCAAAATCTTGTATGGTTGTTCGACATAAGACAAATCCTCAGCTACATCCACTTCATTCATGGGTAACACCTCTTCAGGCGTCCTCAGACATTTCTTGAGTTGTGACACATGGAACACATCGTGCACATCCGATAGATGAACCGGTAACTCTAGTTGGTACGCCACTTCGCCTTTTCTTTCCAAAACTTGAAAGGGTCCGATGTATCGAGGTGACAACTTCCCTTTCACCTTGAACCGACGAAGTACTCTGATAGGGGACACCTTGAGATAAACATAGTCTCCCACGTTGAAAACAAGTTCTCTTCTTTGTACATCAGCATAACTCTTCTGGCGTGTTTGTGCTATCCTCAAGTTGTTGCGAATCTCCCTCACCTTCGCCTCGGCTTCTTGTAGCACTTCTGGACCAAACACTTTACTTTCTCCTGTTTGGTTCCAAAATAGAGGAGTTCTGCACTTCCTTCCATACAAAGCTTCAAACGGGGACATTTTCATACTAGCTTGATAGCTGTTGTTATAGGAAAACTCCGCATACGGTAAGTTCTTGTCCCAACTCCTATTGTTTTTGAGTGCACATGCCCTCAACATATCTTCAAGGATCTGATTTGTTCTCTCCGTCTGCCCATCAGTTTGGGGATGATAGGCAGAGCTGAAATTCAGATGGGCTCCCATGGTTTCATGTAACTTTTGCCAAAACCTCGAGGTGAACTGTGTCCCTCGGTCCGACACTATCTTCTTTGGCACTCCATGGTAACACACAATCCTTGACATGTACAATTCTGCCAATTTGGATCCGCTGTAGCTTTCTTTCACAGGGATGAAATGAGCTACCTTGGTTAGCCTATCAATAATGACCCATATTGAATCATACCCGGATTGGGTCCTAGGCAATCCCACGACAAAATCCATGCTGATTTCTTCCCACTTCCATTCAGGCACTTTGAGTGGTTGCAATAATCCCGCGGGCCGTTGATGTTCAGCTTTCACCAACTGACATGTGCCACATAGGGCAACATGTTCCGTGACATCTCGCTTCATGCCATACCACCAATACCTGCTTTTGAGGTCCTGGTACATCTTCGTACTCCCAGGATGAATGGAATAGTCGGAATCGTGAGCCTCCTTCAAAATTAATTCACGGATCTCTTTTACTTCTGGCACACAGATCCTTTTCCCGTGCCACACCGTTCCTTGTTCATCCTCTCTAAAACCAGGAGCTTTATTTTCCTTGATGAGCTGTCTGATCTCTTGTATCTTCCCATCATTCTTTTGGCCCTCGCGTATGTCTTGCTCGAGTGTGGAGTCCACTTCCATGGCGATGGCTTCACCACTATTTACTAGACATAGATTGAGTCTTATAACCTCGTCCTTCAATTCTGCAGGCATGTCCTTCAAACTCAACTTATTGACCTGCACTTTCCGACTCAAAGCATCGGCCACGACGTTTGCTTTCCCGGGATGATAGTTGATGCCCACATCAAAGTCATTGATTAGCTCTAACCATCTCCTTTGTCTGAGGTTGAGATCTGGTTGTGTGAATATGTACTTCAAACTCTTATGATCTGTATATATCTCTGTCCTCTTCCTCATCAAATAGTGCCGCCAAATTTTCAACGCGTGTACCACGGCAGCTAGTTCTAGGTCATGTGTAGGATAGTTCTTCTCGTGCTTCCGAAGCTGCCGGGATGCATATGCCACGACATGTCCTTCTTGCATGAGAACACATCCCAACCCATTTCCAGAGGCATCGCAGTACACTGTGAAATTCTTCTGCATATCTGGCATGACCAACACTGGGGCTGTTGACAATCTCTTCTTTAGCTCTTGAAAGCTCGTCTCGCACTGTGGCGTCCAGGTGAATGTGATTCCCTTTTCCAACAGTTTGGTGAGAGGTCTCGAGATCTTGGAGAATCCCTCAATAAACCGTCGATAGTATCCAGCCAATCCCAAAAAGCTTCGTACTTCCCCGACATTTTCAGGGGTTTTCCACTTCTGGATATCCTCGATTTTGGCGGGGTCTACGGAGATTCCTCCCTCCGAGATTATATGTCCTAAAAAGGGAACTCTCTTCAGCCAAAACTCACACTTGCTCAACTTGGCATATAGTTGGTGTTCTCTCAGCCTCTGCAACACCAACCTTAGATGTTTCTCATGTTCTTCTTCATCTTTGGAGAAGACGAGAATATCATCTATAAAAACCACCACAAATTTGTCCAGATATTCCATGAATACCTTGTTCATGAGGTACATGAAATATGCCGGGGCATTGGTTAGCCCGAAAGGCATGACAGTGTATTCATACAGTCCGTACCGAGATACGAAAGCTGTCCTGGGAATATCAGATTGCCTTATCTTGAGTTGGTGGTATCCCGACCTGAGATCAATTTTCGAGAACACACAAGCTCCCCTCAACTGATCAAACAAGTCTTCAATGCGAGGCAATGGGTACTTGTTCTTGATGGTTACCTCATTCAAAGCACGGTAATCCACGCATAACCTTTGGGTTCCGTCTTTCTTGGGCACAAATATCACCGGAGCTCCCCATGGTGAGGAACTAGGGCGAATATACCCCTTCTCCGTCAATTCTCTCAAATGATCTTTGAGCTCTTCTAGCTGCTTGGAGTCCATTCGATAAGGTCTCTTGTATATCGGGGCTGTTCCCGGTACTAGCTCAATTGCGAATTCCACGTCACGGTCGGGAGGCATACCTGGCAATTCCTCCGGAAAAACATCTGGATATTCCCTGATAGTCCTGATTTCCTCAACTTTCACCTCCACTTGATTTAATTTAATGTCCCTCCTAGGCTCGTGTATCGTTATGAACTTTACTCTTGTGCCATTGGGGTGAGTTAGTTCCACCGTTCTGGTCGAACAATGGATGATTCCTTTATGTTTGGTCAACCAATCCATACCCAAAATAATATCTATCCCTTTTGAATCTATCACTATGAGGTTAGCAGTAAATACTACCCCATTAATGTCTAGGCTCACTTTGGGACACACTTGTCTTGTCCTTATTTCTCCACCTGGAGAGTTTATCGCTAGCATATGGTTCATTTGTGTGGTTGCTAGGTCATACTTCTTAACAAACCCTTGAGCAATGAACGAGTGGGTAGCACCGAATCAAACAGCAGAGTTGCAAGGTGTAAATTGGCAGGAAACTTACCAACTACCACGTCGGGTGCCTCTTGTGCTTCCTCCATAGTGACGTGGTTCACCCGTCCTCTCATTACATTCTGCTGTTGTGGCGGCGCAGGCTTCTTCTTCGGGCATTTATGGGCGTAGTGCCCCACTTCACCACAGCTGAAACATTGCACCCCAATCTTAGTTGCCTGGCCTTTGTTGTCTTGGGGTTGGTTTGGGGGTCCTTGCACTGCTGGTCGAGGTGGATATGCGGGGCGAGGCTGCTGCACAAGCTGACGTGGTGGCTGTGCTGGTGCTGCGGGAGGCCTGTAGTTTGGGTTGTACCCTCTTGGTGCTGAATAGGGTACCGCAGCACGGCTCGTCTGCCCCGTAGGTTGCTGCATCATACGTGGGCGGGTGTTGCTCCCTGAGGCTTGATGTGACCACCCCACCTTCCTCTTATTCTCATTTTCCAGGGCCTTTAGCTTCCTTTCCACCACAAACGCTCTGTCCACCATCTTTTGAAAGCTTTCATACTCATTGGAGGACATTGCACACTGCATCTCTGCGGTAAGTCCTTCCACGAAACAATCTTGTTTCTGCTCATCAGTCTCTATGTCTCGTGGAGCATAACGGGATAGTTGAGTAAATTTAGTGAGGTATTCCCTCACCGTCATGTTTCCCTGCTGCAGTCCCAGAAACTCTTTCCTCTTGTTTTTGAGTTCACCTCTTGGGATGTAGTGGTTGCGGAAGCTACGCTTGAACTCTTCCCAAGTGATGTTCTCAGGGTCATGATGGGCGGCCACGTAGGCGGTCCACCAATCAGCAGCAGGTCCATGCAATTGATGAGAGGCAAACAGCACCCTCTCATATCCTTGGCACTGTATAATCCTCATCTTACTTTCAATAGTCTTCAGCCAATCATCTGCCTCCAGAGGTTCAGCAGCACTTGCAAACTTTGGAGGTTGAGTTCCTAGAAACTCACTCAACCTTGGTTGGCGTGGTGCAGCTTGTGTAGGTGGAACTTGATGCAAGTTGGCCACCACTTGAGTCAAGTTCTGGATGAGCTGATTTTGATTCTCCAGCATTTGGTGGAGAGGATCAACTTCTTCACGGCGACCACCCCTGTCCTGGCCTCCAGAAAGATGAGGGTTGCATGCCTCATCATTGTTGTTGGCGGGGTTGGCAGCACGTCCTTTTCCTCTTCCGGCCATCTGGCAGAATCAACAAATGTTAATTTGATACCATTTAGTATCATCTCACTACTTTCATTTGTTGGTACTTTGAGGTGTTAAGGCTTTGTTAAAAATTTTCGAGGGTTTGTATCTCACACCAAATAAATGCACTATTATTTCCTGTGGGTTCACACACCAAAGTAAAACAATCTGAAGACGAGGCTGTGGACAATTGCCCATGGCTTCCACAACTCACGTCACACACCAAGCATCATCACACCATTAACTACGTAACGACTCGACTACTCGACCTCTTGCTAGCTAGGGGAAAGACTCTACACTACTCGTCCTCTTGAGCTGGCTCCTCGGGATCTTCCTCCTCATTTCGGCTACCTTCTGACTCTGCTTTGGGTGGGGAGGCTGCTGGTGGAGAAGTGCGACGACACCTGATTGCTCGGCGATCCGGGGAGTCAGGAGTCCATGTATCATTCACGGTGACACACAGTTCATTCCCATCTCCTCTTTCTCTCGCCTTTAAGCAAGCTCGCAGCAACGCCTCCGTTTCCTTCAGGGTGTCTCGGACATCCTGAAGCTCTTGTTGACACTCCTGCAGTCGAGTGCTGAGCATAGCAGCATCCTCCAAGCACAAGTCCATGTGCTCATGGGAAGTCCCTTGCTGCACCGGTGGATACTTGTACTCCGTGGTACCACTCTCACGTTGGAGGACATACATGTACTCAGTTTTGTCCAAGTGGCGACGATAGATGTGACTCTGGCAGGTGATGGCCTCCCAGGTGACATCTTTCTCCGCGTCAACTTGTGTTGCTCGACAAGCTGGAGAGTGGTGAATCTTAAGCAGCTGATTCTCGTGTATAATCCTCAACTCCGAACTCCATTCTTCCCTCTTCTCACGGATGGTCCTGGTGGAGTTATAGTGGATGATTAGCTTGCCCGTATTGCCGGCGGCTTCGAGCATACGCCGAAGACGGCGCAACAAGTCTCCTACTGCCAATCCGTAGGAAAGGTACGTCACGGGGCGACTCTCCTCTCTTTCGGCAAGGGCAACTACGGGAACTCTCCCTCCCGTGGACTTGCGAGCAGTGCGAATCATGCGAACCATCTAAAACAAAAAGAGTTTAAAAATTAGGTTAGATAAACTTTTTAAACAAAAATCCCATTTTGAAGGAAAATTTGGGGTAAGATGAAGAAAATGACTCCTTAAATAACACTCTTCAACCCACACCTTGGAAAATAGTTTTTAAGAAAATAGGGCCCTTAAATACGTCCATTTCTACCTAGGTCCACGTTCCTACGGGCAACCTTGGCTCTGATACCACCTCTGTCACACCCGGTTTTTCCGAAGAAACAACCAAGTGAATATCACATGTATGCCAGGATCATTTTCTCATACATGTGATGACAAATAGTGAAGCATCATTTATTACAAGCCAGGTGTCGAATATAAATAAGTCTTACATCGCAAATGTCTCAATGGACACTAATGCTTCATCACAAGTAAATAAACTAGCAGCGGAATATTATTCTTTAGGGCTCCATCACAGGCGTTGCCCGGGGGTCTTCATGAACCTAAAATCCTTCCTCGGGTCCAAAATCTTGGTCATTATACACCACCTCATTATCTTGACCTGAGCAGCAATATAAACCAACAAATATGCAAGGTTGAGTACCAATGGTACTCAGCAAGTGTGGGAAAATTATATCATGCATGGCTAGAACAAGGAAAGGTTGAACTCATGGTTAAAGCACTACGCAATTAATTCCTATCACCTTAGCTTATTAAGCACCTACATCACTACACAGGTGAAATGGTCCCAATCTCCCATCCCATCATCATAATCCAATAACCATAACATCATTTCCAATGTTAAGCTCCCCGCTTAACTTCCAAAACCATCAATCCTCTAATCATGAATAAGTCCAGGCCGCTCTTAACTGTGAGCACGGCTGTCAAGACAGTTTTGACTCTGCAGAGTTTGTACCATTGTACCCACATGTAGTGATTTCATCCCCCGTTGCCGGGTGGACTAAAAGAACCTCCATTATGCCAGTGGCTACGATCCACATTCACACTTCCCAGGTGTGCAGCCAGGAGATCACTATGAAGCCTTTACAAAGGGATTCCCGACGAGCGTGGGCCCACTGAGGTTTCACCCCTAACAGCATACAAGAGGCTCCAACCCCGCTGCAGTGGCCCCCTCTTGAGCCTTGCGGTTCATATGGTAGTCCAGCTGACACCTACTCCCCGCACCATCCAACACACCCATACTACGCCGGGGATACACCTAATTAATTGGCCAAGCTGCCCCATCTCAGCATGTGGTTGGCACTGTAAAGCCGGGTTACATGCTCCATGAACCGGTCCTTAGGACCCAGGCAAGTACTAAACACAAACCCAAGTCTCGTGCACCCAGCACACAACCAAAACATCCAACTTGCCTTGATCCCTACCTCTACATAACTCACAATATCTCATTCAAGAGTATGGTAATATAAACTGATGATCTCATATCCCAATTATCCCATTCTAAGCATGGCTAAGCATATGCAAAATATTAAATGACGTGATAAAATAAATCCCAACCCAAGCTACAAGGAAACAAGGTAATGCAATTCTAGGGAAACTTTCCTAGCATGGGTTTCATATTTCATTTGACAATGCAAATAATTCTATCTACACATCCTAGCATAGGATCAAAGTGGTCAAGGACACTTGCCTCCTTCTTGCTGCTCTTGAAATGGGTAGTCCTGATCTTGGAAAGGAATAACTTGCTCTTGAACAGGTTCTACTTCATACCATCACACATAGCAAAAGAAAAACAACAATCCATAAGACATAGTTCACACTTACACTTCATACAAACCACACATTCATATTTATGAAGTTCATTCACCATTATATGTGTTGTGGTTACTCTGTGTGTGTGTTGATCTGTGGCTTGCATACAGTTTTATTTATATGTATATGATTCCTACTTTGGTGTTCATATTTATACTTACATACTATATATATATATATATATATATATATACATGTGTGTTTCAGTTTTAAATAAATTCCTTATATTAAACCACTACACCTTTTCACTACCAAGTATATATGAAAAGTATTTTTTTCTTCTCCATATGTGCCTTCAGAATTTCTACCAACCCTAAACTGAATTCTTTGGATTTTAGAAACTCCATTTATCATTTACTAGTTGCTATATTTTCAGATTTATATTCCTATGCATAATTGTGTATTTTATTATGAAATTAGTAATACACATCATCTAAACAGTATAGGTTCTGGTCCTAAATGATTTAATAACATATTTTGACCTTGGCTTCTGATGTAGACTGTTTCATAATTATTTTCCCTATTTTTCTATAACTATTCTTTACTTAAAAATGTGTCCCTATACTAATAAATGTGAATAATAGATGAAACAGATTTATTTCAGCCCAAAAATATATTTTTATCTCACTCCAAAGTTTTCTAAGTACTGAGAAAGTTTTTAATTAATTTTGACAATTATGTTTGTCCCCCTTTTTAATTTTTAAACACTAGTTACATATTCAATTTTCTAAATTAAATACTAATCAGGGCTAAAATAATGAATTCACCCCATTACAGGGTCTATAATATTATTTTCATAATTTCCAGGGGTCTAGCTACACTTATCAGAGGTGTTTTTCCTAATTTTTATTAAGTCCAGGGGCTAAAACTGATTTTTAAATGAATTTACATGAATTTCTGGAGTTCCAGGGGCTAGATCTGAAGTTTCCGGGGCTAGCTCTCAATTCCAGAGAACCCCAGGGGGTAGCACATAAGAATTCCAGTCTTTATAATGCGGGGCTGACGTGGACCGTCCGATTTTAAACCGACGGCTGAGATTATAACATCGAACCGGTACGCGGGGATTTAAACCCTACCGTGCGATTTAAAATAAACGGCGCACAAGCGGCCACGTCGCTCTGATCGAGCGCGGGCGGCGCTGCCGGCGGCGCACGGCGGCGGGAAGCGGCGATCTCGCCGGAAAGTTTCGGATCCGCGAGAATTCTGCCTAGAACTGTGATCTTATGGCATAGATCGGTAGAGGGGAGGTCAGGGATCTCACCTCGGGGGTTTTCTCGAGCTCGGGGGTCCTGGAAAGTGATCGGCGGCGAGGTCCGAGGCAAAACCACGGCGAAGCTCGTCGGCGCTGGATTTACACCGTAAGTCTCCGAGTTTTCTGCACCTGCAAAGCTCCCCGGAGGCGGTGGATCAAGACCAGCGAGTTAGATCAGAGTTTCCGAGCTTAGATCGGCCAGAATTCACCGGCGAAGTCCCGGTGCTCACCGGAGTAAAAATCGGCGATCGCGTGGGAAAAACCGATCGGGGCTGGGGTTTTTATAGCCGGGGGAGGGCGGTGGGTCAGTTGTGATCGAGTTTGATTCTTCTGGGACCGGAATTCGGCTGAGGGACGCGGTTTTTCGATCGGTTAAGATCGCGCGCGCGCGGGAGAGTCCGGGGTCGCGGGGTTAGGGATGACAGGTGGGTCCCACCTGTCTGTGAGAGACAGCGTGGGCGCGCGGGGGCGGGCTGGCGCGGGGGAAATTGGGCCGGCTGGCGGGTTTCGGCCCACTGGCTGGTTTTTTCCGGTTTTCTCTTTTTCTTTTTCCATTTCTTTTCTGATTTGAGCTTAATTTGAATTCCAGTTTGAATTTGAATTTTTGCAAAACATGCAACACGTCCAAAATTTTTTAAATTCCCCTCTGAACATGGTTTAGGGTTTTGAATCAAAATTTGGGGTGTTACACGGGGCGGCATACTTTCGCGACTCGGAAGGGACCTTCCCAACTAGGGGAGAGTTAGTGGGCCCCTTCGCGAGAAAGTATGCGCCGCAGCACCAGGTCACCTTCCTGCAGCTCCCGGGCACGCACAGATCTCTGGTGGTAGCGCCGAAGCGCTTGTCTGTACCGCGCGTTACGGAGTGCTGCATGCAACCAGACCTCGTCGACGAGGTCGATTTCTCCACGCTGGAGGTTGTCCTGCGCGGCTTCGTCGTAAGCCCGGACACGGTGAGACTTCATGGTGATTTCTGGGGGAAGTACAGCTTCGGCCCCATACACCATGAAGAAGGGTATCTCTCCGATGGCTCGGCTCTGGGATGTCCGGTTAGCCCATAGTGTGCTCGGAAGCTCATCTACCCAATTGGCACCATGTTTCTTTAGACTGGCGTAGGTGCGAGTCTTAAGGCCCCGGAGAATCTCCGCATTGGCCCTCTCGACAGAGGCATAGCACACCTGAATGCCGAGGTCTTCGCAGTAGTCTTGGAAGGCTGCGCTGGTGAACTGGGTCCCGTTGTCGGTGATGATTCTGTTCGGGACCCCGAACCGGCAGACAATAGACTTGATGAATTTTACTGCGGATTGTTTGTTGATGGTGACAACTGGTGTAGCTTCTGGCCACTTGGTGAACTTGTCGATGGTGACATAGAGGTACCGGAATCCCCCGACGGTTCTGGGAAATGGTCCCAAGATGTCCAGCCCCCATACAATGGCCACGAGGGCGGGATCATCTGTACCGCCTGAGCCGGTGTATGGATCTGCTTGGCGTGGAACTGGCACGCCTTGCAGCTCTTGACCAGCTTGACGGCATCCTGGAGTGCTGTCGGCCAGTAGAAGCAATGCCGGAAGGCTTTACCGACAAGCGTGCGTGAGGAAGAGTGACTTCCACATTCGCCTCCATGGATCTCAGCGAGCAAGTCGCAGCCTTCCCCCTGGGTTATGCACCGCAATAGGATGTGGTTGGCGCCACGCCGGTAGAGATCCCCCTCTACCCGTGCGTATCTCTTAGCCATACGCACAATCCGTTCAGCGGTTGCATGTTCATCAGGGAGGATGTTGTCCTTCAAGTAGTCCCGGATCTCCGTGATCCATGCATCGGGTCTGACTTGAGCTTCTGGATCTTGAGCGCTGGGTTGCACGGAGTCCCCAGTGATGCTTACGATCCTTGGCGGCATCCATGGCTGTAGGGCCGCCGGGACCACCAGCTTCGAGTTGCTGGTCAAGCCCCCTTCGCCCGGCTCGGCGGTCTGGGCTGTGGGCCGCAGCAACGTCCTCTCAAAAACTCCTTCAGGCACGGGGGCTCCGGTGGAAGCCTTCGTTGAAAGGTTGTCAGCTGCGGCACTGCCAGCGCACGGTACGTGGCGCAGGTCCAAGGCGAGGAATTCTTTCTCCAACATCTGCACATGAAGCAGATACGCAGCTAGCTGTGGGTCATTGCAGGAGCATTCGCCCTTGACTTGTTTGATGACCAGCTGGGAGTCGCCCTGTGCCAACAACTGGCGAGCACCTAAAGACAGGGCTGTCTGCAGGCCAAAGATGAGTGCTTCATACTCTGCCATGTTGTTGGTTGCCATGAAATTAAGACGCACCATGTACCCAAACTGTTCCCCCGATGGCATGAGGAGCAGTACGCCAGCACCGGCCCCCTGCTTTCGCGAGGTGCCATCGAAGAAAAGTGTCCAGTGGGGCTCGGTGAAGACCGGAGCTTGGTGCTCTGGTTCACCGTCTTCATGGCCCCCTGGGTCAGTCTTCGTTGGTGTCCACTCTGCCACAAAGTCAGCCAGTGCTTGGCTCTTGACTGCATGGCGTGGAAGGAAGTCCAGCTCAAACTCCACCAGCTCCGCCGCCCATTTAGCAACGTTGCCAGTCGCATGGGGGCTGTGAAGAATTGTCTTCAGCGGATACGAGGTGACTACCGAGACCCGGTGGGCCTGGAAGTAATGGCGGAGCTTCCTGGAGGCCACGAGCACCGCATACAGTAGCTTGTGGACTTCTAGGTACCTTGTCTTGGCATCATGAAGTACTTCGCTGATGTAGTAGACAGGCCTCTGGATGGTTCGAACCCTCTCTCTTAGGCCTGGAAGGTCCTCGTCCATTGGCCCTGGCCCGCTGGAGGTGAGTTGACCCACGGGGGCCTCAGGGAGCTGGGACCCGGAGGCCCTTAAGCTATCTTGGTTATCCGGGAGCTCCGGGGGGTCTTGAGGGACCTCCGGGAGGTCCCATTTGGCCCCCGGGGGGTCCCGCAGGACCCCCGGGGGTTTATCTTGGGGGTCCGGGAGACCGCCCTGGACCTCCGGGAGGCCGACCTGGACCTCCGGGAGGTTGCCTTGGAGGTCCGGGAGACCGCCTTTGTCCCACGGGGCCTCCTGGCGTCTGTCTTCTGCTACCGGAGCAGGTTGTGAAGATGAGGTGTCCGGCCGCTCTGCGACGAGGACCATACTCACCACTTCAGTTGTCGTCGTGATGTAGAGCAGCAGGTGCTCTCCGGGCTCAGGGGCTACCATGATAGGTAGGGTCGTCAGGAGTCGCTTCAACTCCTGGAAAGCCTCTTCTGCTTCGTGTGACACCCTCATCTCGGGTGTCAGCATATGTTCATGTTTATGAAGAAGAAAAACATTTTTAGAAAAGAGGGAACGGAAACAAGTATCAAAAGGATAGCCAGTAAAGCTTTCTGAGAGCACCGAAGGCAATTTTCACGACCAGCAGACCACATGGTGTGTTCGGAACTCATCCCCAAAGATATTGGAGAGGTCCGACGCTAAATTGGATACGTGGCAGGCTCGGGGGTCACCTCCGCAATTGGAAAGAGGTCCGACCCTGTGGGACACGTACTGCCCACGGAGATAGCCTCTGCGGAAGAAGCAAAGGCATTTTTCATAGGACATGTGTCATCCACGGAGCTAGTCCTCGCGGAAATAAGAGGACCAGTCGCGGGGGATACGTGTCAATCTCGGAGCTCATCTCCGAGAAGTCCGGATCTATTGAACACGTGTCGCCACCGGAGCTTATCACCGGAAGGTCCGTCGCAGCTAAACACATGTCGACCTCGGGGCATGTCCCTGAGGAAAGGAGAGCGGAAAGACCGGCACCCACACGTGGCGTGCGCGGAGCTCACCTCCGAAGAAGAGGGAGGTCTCGATCGATTGACACATGGCACGACCGGAGCTCGTCTCTGCGGATGAAGACATACCAGGCTCGGAAGGACACGTGGAGCTTCTGGAGCTCATCATCACGGAGGTAACGAGTCTGGAGCGGTTTTTACGCGTAAAGATACTGGTACGCAACGGAAACCGATCTAAACTCCACAACGTTACCGAAGATAAGACGTCAGGATCTAACAAAGATCTGAATAAGACTCTTATTCGGAATCCAATCGGATTAGGACTCTTCTCTTCCCGATTATAAATAGAACCCAAAACCTCTGGCCGAAACCACAAACTTCTCTTTCAACTCCTGAGCCGACGACTTAGCGCTCTAGCCCTAACTCGCCGAGCAAAACATCGCCAAAATCACAACAAGGGAGATCATCGGAGAAGAACCGAGTGATCTGAGGAGGACCTCAAAGTCAAGAAGAGCGTGAGGTAGGACTTCAATACCACCTTACGACATCATGTTGTTCATCTCTTTGCATCTGTTCTTTGATTCCTTTCGAACAGAAGCCTTTTCATGGACAGATCACTTGATGATCAGTTTGATCTAAAAACAAGATCATCGCCACGACCACCTTTGATCCGAACACCTCTGACCATGCAAGCCATGCAAGAACACCAGATCAATCTAATAGAACTAATCATAGGATAGCATGCATGAGCATCATCGCATCTAGTTTAGGGTTTGTGCATGATATTGATTGCTGTGAATTTTGTATGCACGTGAATCATACATAGCAGAACAAGCTCAGGGAGCTGTCTACGACGGGCTGCAGCAACAAGGTTTTGAGAATCAAGAACAACCGGAACCGCAAGAACAAGGCAAGTGCTCCTTGACCATGTTGATCCTATGTTTTGGGTAAACTATTTTGTTTTGCGAAAAGATGTGTGTGCTGAGTCAAACATGATGGGAAACCCTTTTATAGGAGTTTACTAGTTTTGATTAAACCATCCTTGTCACCTGGGAAGTTTTATGAGTCGGGTATGATTTTTGTTTTATGCTTCGCTGAGTCCATGGGATTGGGAAGCGAGATAGATGTGTCTAGCTAACTGCACTCATAATAATAAGGGGAAACTGATGTTAATAATGAACATGGATCGGAGGGAGATCTAGGCAAGACTGGGTTTGTGAATGAGGTAGCATGAGATGGTGGTTTTGCTTACCATAGATCTAAGGACCGGTTCATGCATGCACATGCCAGGATAACAGTGCCACCACAAGGCCAAGTATGGGTGCGGCTTAGCTGAGTAATTAGGTAAGTTACTAGGGTGTTATGGACTGTGGAAGGCGCGGGGAATGGGAGTCGAGTGAGGACTGCCCTGGGAACTGCATGGCACAAGAGGGGTCCCGTGGGTGGGAGAATTGGAGATTCTAGCCTGCCGGTGAAACCTTAGTGAGTCCATACATCTAGTAACCCCTTTGTAAAGGCTATTTTGTGATCTCTTGACCATACACCGACGGTTGTGTACTGGTATAATGGAGGTTCTGCAGTCGCCGACGGGTGACAAAATCACAAACTTGTGGGTAAAGAGGTGCAAACTCTGCAGAGTTATTAAAACTATCATGATAGCCGAGCTTACGGTCACGAGCACCTGGCTAAACTGCCATGATTAGATGGGATGTTTACGGGAATGGTTATTGGGAAGGATCTTGGTTATGGTTATTGGTTGTGGTTTGGTTTGGGACTGTCAAGTCCGGGAGATGAGATGGTTGCATGACTGATGGGTCATGACATGGGATTGGTCTCGGTGCGAGACAAGGTTGTTTTATGAGGTGAGATGGTAGCGAATACGAGGAGGTATTCATGAGTATGAGTAAAGGATTGGTTAATGTTTGGATGGAACACGGGAAGTGATGAAGGTATGTTGGTAATTTAATACATGCTGGGACTACATTCATCTAAAGATAAGTTGCTGTTTTATCAATGGTTTTATAAATTTGCTTTTCTGCAAATAAGCCTTTTATACCTACCTTGTTTATGAGCTGCATATCATGTGTTATTCCCGCACTTGCTGAGTACATCATTGTGCTCAAACTTGCATTATTATTTCTTCATCAACAGCAAGAGAAGGCTACTATGAAGACCGAGTAGAGCATTATGGCGTGTGATCTGTTCTCAACCTTGCCTATGGAGGGAATAGAGATGGAGCCACTTCTGCTTAGTTTTGCATCCGCATTAGTTTTTGCTTCCGCATTTAAATAAGAATTCCGCTGCGTAGAAATAAGGACTTCCGCTGTGAGCATGAGTCCAAGACTCATGAGGTGTTGTAATAAACTCTGTTATTCGTGGTAGTATATAATCTGAATTCAGTTTGTGGAAAGTATGTGTATGTGTGATGAACATCCTGGGCACACATATGCATTAGTTCTCGGTTCCGTGGTTTTCCACAGAATTGAGGGCGTCACACTTCGTCAGTCCAGGCAAAAGGGCCTGACTTGCGCAGGAGCTTAAAGAAAGGGAGTGCCCGCTCTGCTAGCCTCGGTATAAACCGACTCAGCGCGGCTAGGCATCCCGTGAGTTTCTGGACATCCTTGACACGGGCAGGGGGCCGCATCAAGTCGATGGCCTTGATCTTCTCTGGGTTGGCCTCAATCCCTCGGTGCGAGACCAGGAATCCTAAGAGCTTCCCAGAGGACACACCGAACACACATTTATCGGGGTTCAGCTTGGTGCGCGTAGAGCGCAACTTGTCAAAAACTAAGGCTAGGTTATCTAACAAAGATGAACCCTGCTTGACCTTGACAACTATGTCATCGACGTACACCTGAACTAGGTCTCTTATTAACTCCCCAAAGGTTTTGTGCATTGCTCGCACAAAGGTGGGGAGTGCATTCTTTAGGCCGTAAGGCATAGACACATAACAATAAAGGCCATCTACTGTGATGAAGGAGGTGTGCTCCTCATCCTCCCTAGACATGGGGATCTGATGGAAATCCGAGTAGGCGTCTAGGAAGCACAGCATATCACAGCCTGATGTTGAGTCTACTATTTGATCTATTCTAGGGAGAGGGAATTGATCTTTGGGACATGCCTTATTGAGACTGGTGTAGTCGATGCACATCCGGAGCTTCCCGCCGGCCTTCGGGACAACGACGGGGTTCGCCAACCACCGGGGGTGGTGGACCTCCTGTATGAAGCTAGCGTCCAGCAGCTTCTTGACTTCTTCACGAATGAAGTTTTGCCGCTCGATGGACTGCTTGGGGGCTTCTGTTGAACAGTCCGGGCGTCGGGGAAGACTTTTAAGTGGTGCTCGATCACCTCCCTGGGGATCCCCGGCATTTGTGACGGCTGCCATGCAAACACGTCGACGTTGTGCCGGAGGAAGGTGACGAGCGCGCCTTCCTATTTGCTATCCAGGCCCCCGGCTACCCAGGTGGTCTGGGTGGCTTCAGCGCCGACTTGGACGACCTTTAATGGTACGCCGCCCTCGTCGAGAGGTTGCACCCGGGGTGCTGTGGCGGAGGCACGGTGGCGTGCGCTCGGGCGGAGCTGGTCCGGCTCTGCACTGCCGGGGGATGATGCCCCAGCTGTTGCGAGCGCTTGGAGTTTCTCTAAGGCCGACACTGCGGCAGTGCGGTCTCCATGAATCCTGAGGACGCCCGTCGGTGTTGGCATCTTCAGGACGAGGTAGCCGTAGTGGGCTACTGCCATGAATCGATACAGGGCTGGCCTGCCGATTATGGCGTTGTAGGGTAGGTCTATCTCCGCTACGTCGAACAGAATGTACTCTGTCCGATAGCTGTCCGGAGCTCCGAAGGTCACCGGGAGGCTAATGTTGCCGTAGGGAATGACCTGTCCCGGCCGTACCCCTAGAACGGGCTCGACGGGGTGATCTTGGCCATCGGGATCTGCAGCTTCTGGAAAGCTGCACGGCTGATGAGGTTCAGCCCAGCTCCACCATCTACCAAAACGTGGTACATTCTCACGTTGGCGATGGTTGGAGCTACCAAGAGCGGTAGTTGGCCGGCCCCAGCCATGTTCCTGGGGCAGTCGGTGGCATCAAAGCTGATGGGGGTCCCCATCCACTTAAGGTGCGGTGCGGCACTTGGGAGTGGCACCACCGACGCTACCGCTCGGCGCAGAGTCTTGACTGCACTTCGGGACGAGGGGTCGGCGGACCCGCCGTATATGACGTAGAGCTTCTTTCGACGCTCATCGTCGCTGGAGCTGGAGTCCTCATGATTGCGTGCCGCCTTCACGGCGCGCTGAGACTCCTGGTTCTCCTCTGGATGGTCGATGCTGTCTGGGACATCGACCCTCTGTTTGCCCTCCTTTGGACGGAAGGGTGGGGCATCAGCCCGCTGCTGCTTCCCTTTGCGGAAGTGCTCTGCGAGCTTTTGGATCTCCCGGAACTCGGCAGTAGTGTGGCGACAGCTGCCGTGCACGGGGCATATATTGTCTTGATCACCTTCTGGGACTGGTGATCTTCGCTGCCTCTTGTCGGGGCGCGGCCCCCGAGCCCCACTGAGCATCGCTGCAGTGACGACTGGAGCTGCGGTCGGTGATTCTATCTTGCCTCTGCCTCGGTTCTTGGCCTTCATGCTGCCTCCACAGGGAGTAGGACCAGATCCGGGCTGTCCTCCTGACTCGGAGGACGGCAGTGAGTGCCAGTTTCGCCCTTCGGCTGCCCTGGCGCACTTGTCTGCCAGGCTGAAGAGCTCTGAGACATCGCGGAACTCTCTGGTCGCGAGCTTCTCAAGCATCTTCTTGTCCCGGACGCCTTGCCGGAACGCCACCACCACAGAAGCATTTTGAATGTGTGGGATGGTGTTCCGCACCTGGGAGAACCGCTGGATGAAAGAGCGCAGCGACTCCCCAGGTTGTTGCTGGATGGCGTGGAGGTCGAGCTCCGTGCCAGGCCGGGTGTAGGAACTGCCGAAGTTGGCGATGAACTGTAAAAGCCCAAGAAAAGGGACTTGCAAAAACTTTTTCTTCACCTCACAACAGCACAGTTTTTATTGTGGAAATCTTAGGAAATATTGTGGAGAGCATGTAACCTCCATCAAAAGAATGATTAGAGGGGAAAGCCTTCACTTTCACAAAGTAGGGTTTCTACACATGAACATGAGAGGTTGAGCTCACCCCTAGAATTTAAAAAGTCTTGGGAAGGTTCAGTCCAAAGCTCATGCAAATTCAACACTTTTTGAGGCACTTTTGGGTTATTTCAAAAAGAGGCCAATTTGAATGTAAATTCAAATTGCAGCAACTTTCATCACCCAAATTCAAAAGTTAGCTCCATATTTATACTCAGCACATTTTTCTGAGTAAAACCACCAATTTTCATCCCCATTGGAGCTCATCTTGTCAAGAGCTAAATTTGCAAGAATTCAAAACTGAATTTGAATTTCAGTTTAAATATGAAGCAAATTTAACCAAACAAAGTTTGAATTTGAGAATTCAAATTCAAACAAAGACTTGGGAGCTAAGTCTCACATTAAATTTTGAGTAGCTGGTGGGATAATTAGCAAAAACAGAAAAGAAATATTAGGGAAAAAGAAGAAAGGGGGAGGCCCACATGTCAGCTGCACACCCAAGTACACTGTGGGTTGCAGCAGCCGGGTCTCGACTTCGCGTGCAAGCAAACAGGCGAGGCGGCGAGCCACCGAGGTGTCGACGTGCCACCCCCTGCGCCTGATGCTTCGTGCGGGTAACACCTCAGTGAAGAAAACCGAGTACTCCACTCGCCTTCTCCCCGTTTTTCCCCCGAGAGCAGCCGCACCAGGCCAGAAAAACGATCGCCGCCGTCCGCTCTTCGCGCCCGCACGTAGAGCAGTACCTTTAGGACCTCCCACGACCACTGGTGATCGTGACAGCGTGCGCGGGACGCTGCTGGACCTCACCGAGCTACCAAGCCGATCCCTCACCCTCTGTGTGTGGCGCACAGCACCAACTACCATCAGAAATTTCAGTTTGTGCCGCCGCCGGGCCTCCTCGACGTTCCAGAGATACAGAGCCCATCACGCCCCGAGTTAAATAGCAAAAAGGTGCGCCTACTCCTTCTCTTCACGCTGCCGAAAGCCCCAGTCCATCCCTCCATGGGAGCCGCGGGAATTTGTGAAACACGGAGGACATGTCCATAGGTCAGGGGGGATTGATCTTCCAAAATTCACGACCCATGTGTGTTCTCTAGCCATTTTAGTCCTAGGATAGGCCACAGACCTCGGTGCGAGTCGCCGAGACTGAAAAGAACTAGGATTCGTGGAGCCTCCACGGTGCTATTCAAGTTTTACTCTCTGCCGCCGGTTTTCAACCGAGGGCGCACGGTGACATAGGGTTTGGAGGAGTTTCCAAGCTCTTTGGCGTACGGGACGTCCTTTGCCATGAGCCACTGATGCTCTAGGGCGAGAGAGACGGGAAATTAAGCCAGCAGAGAGGATGACCGATGTCGCCGGACTCGGTCCGAGGACGCCGTCCGTCGCCAGCCTTCTGTGGACCGTTAGGGCTCACAATGACCTCGGAAACGGTTTCCCCGACCCTCAAAACCCCTAGGCGGCGAAAGCCAGGCCGGAAGATCGCTTAGGGAGGAGGAACCGAGGGGGGGGGGAGGAAGAACACCGGCGAGAGAGGCGCGCGCGGGAAGAGGGGAGCGGGAGGTTGAAGACGAAGCGCCGACCCCACCTATCAGCCACTCGGCGGTAGAGCTGAGATCTTCTGTGGCTGCCGATCTTTTGTGACTGCACCAGGGGAAAGTCTCACTGGCTGCGATTTAAAGAGTGGGCCCAGGTTATTTTCCAATAGTAAAACAATTCCAGTTTCCACTCAAACTTTAGAAATCCATAACCTTTGCTAGGAAGCTCCAAATTTAGTGATTCAAATTGGGTTGGATTCATATTGCCTAGCTCTGTCCAGATATACAACCCAATTTGTATGAAACCCATTAATTAATTCTGGAAAATTCTTTAAAGCTTTTCAGCAAAAGAATTTTAGAGGGAGTTTGGTTCATCAAAAAATCCCCAAATTTTGCCAGAATGTTCTTCAGGACGTTAGTAAACTCCTGTAAAAGTTTCAGACCATTTGGAGTTGATTTGGCCAGAGCAATTCAAATTGGAAGGTGCTGTGTTCATTTGAATACAGAAACATTTTCAGAGAATTTCCAAAACTTGGAAATTCAATTCTGGGCAAACCTTAACTCCAAAAATGCTAGGAAAATTCATGCAAACTCTAGGAGCTATAATTGAAATTGTAGTTCACTAAGTTGGGCATGAACAGGGGTCTGACCTCAGAATTAATTCCTCCTTGCTGAATTGCCAAGAGAATTATTCTGAGCAAACCACTCCACAAAAAGTGCTAATGTTTGGTCCAGAGAGTTTTCTTGTTACAAGGAACTCACACAAAAATTCTCAGCTCCATTGGAGCTCTAGATCACCCCTGTCCTGTTTAACCAATTAAGGGATTAATATGGAAAGGGGGGGGGAACCACTTAGCATTTAACCATGTGACTAAGTCCAAGCCAAACCACCAACACCAGTTCATATTTAAATTCTTAAACAAAGTTCCAGGTGTTAGAGGCTGGTTATTAGAACTAATAGTAGAAGTCTTACTCTAAAAACTCACAATTGCAGCTAAATTAACATGTAGTATTTCATTAACGTGTAGCCGTTGAAGAAGAGACTCCGGAAGTGTTGGACTTCCTTCTTCCGGACGAAGACTTAACTCCTGACCAGCAGCAACAAGGCAAGCCTCGGTTTGCATTAACCTTTTTTTTTAAGTTTTCTTTTGTTTACATGAGTCATATGAAGTATGTATGTGCATTAGGTGTAGGATGAATGGAACCCCACTTGCATAACTAAAGGCTCCTAAAAGAGTGAGGGTAGTGTCTAAGACCTCGAGTAGACAGGCTATGCTTAATGATTCATAGGACTTCGGTACAAGTCGAGTAGTTGAAATCTACTCGCAAGATAGGCTTGGGACACACGGGTTCGGTTGAGTGATGTGAGGTCATTTTAGTAATGAAAATGAGACTAGGCAGGGGCTAGGGCGCAGCAAGAGGGAGTCTTGTGTGCGCAGCCCTGTCCGTGTCGATTGAGGACCGAGCCGTGTGCGGCCCACGCTGATCAAGTTTGAACGTACCGAAGGCATATCGGATATATGGGCCCCGATAAACCGATGTAGCCTAAACCTCCGGGCGTCGAGGCATAGCACACCGATTTATAGGTGTAGGTTGAGGGCAGCAAGGTGGAAATCTGCCAACGGGCATAGAGAGATGCTCCGTGTGGGGAACCTCCTGCTCGTTTCGGTGCGACCGGTTCGATGTTTGGGCTGTTGGGTGAAAGGTTGTCCCGTACGACATCGAGTGAGCGTGCTGTGCAGCTCCACGGATGGGCGTACGTGACGTGCTCTTTGGGTTTCCCTGCAGGTGTATATCGAGTCGATTCGCCGTCCCTCGCGGTGAAGAGTACCACTTGGTCACTGAGTCGTGACGTAGATTAATGGATGAAATATGTTGATTCAATGTTGCTGATTGATATAATTGTATTGTTACATGGGTGCCACCAAATACTGCTTACTAAATTTCAGATTTCAGGAATTGTTAACTTGTTGCTAAAAGATGAACTAAGGATGAACTTGTAGGCGTGTCCTTTTGCTGAAATGTTACTATCCTATGTCCATGGTACCCCTCATGTAGAGTTTCATGCTTAGGTGAGTCGGTTAAGCCTTGCTGAGCCTTCGTGCTCACGGTTGCTGCTTAAATGTTTTTCAGGTGAGGAGCCACCCACGGACTCGGAGTACGAGTCCACCGGCGAGGGTTACCCTCCGTCGGGGACCACGGCTGAGTGGGAGCCATACACGCCGCGCTGAGCTGAGGAGTGCAGCTAGTGTGGGTTGTCCTAGGGCGGGACAACCACTTTTGCTAGATAGGCGGCGTGAGTTGTATAGTGTGACTTCCGCTGTGTAATATAAACAATAGTTGTAACTGAAGTTTGTACCTGTTTGTACAGTTTCAGTTGTTTTTCCCATGTAATATATTATGTTCTTATGACGTGTGCTGTCGGGCGTTGCATCGCGTGGCACCACCCTCTGCGATCCTGGATGAGCGGATTCCGGTCCGCCACAGCCTGGTATCAGAGCCGCAGTGGGGATAGCACAATACTAAAGGACTGCATTATGGGAAAAACTTAGGTATACGGTGAGGAATCGGTAGCTGCCCAAATAAGGACTATATTAGCATAGTTACTTAAAGTGGCAAAGACTAACCTATGTGTTATAATTCTAAATTTCAATTATGTAACGACGCACCTACGCTCTGGTAAGTATGGTAAGGAACACCACCGAAAGCGGTTCAATTTCGGTTAGCTCTCCCTGACGAGGAACGTGGTTCAGGGACTGATCTCACAGCTTGGTGTGAGACGTCAATATGAAGCTCTTGGACTCTTCATGTCCCTGAGTTCATATGAAACGCTGATCCCTAGCGTGCATTAGGCAAGTAAGTGGAGACCCCATCGCGTGGTCAGTAACGCGAGAGTGTGTTCGTCTGGAAATAGCCCAGGAGGACATACGCAGCGCTTGCCATCGGCGTGCCCTGCAGGACAGTAGGTGGTATCTGTTGGGTTGATAACATTCCCAACCGTGACGACCCGTTCATGACATACTCGGGTTCCCCGTCGTGTGGTGTTGAAACACGATCACGTACCTTGAGACATGACCTAACTCAAGGACGGCCGTATGACAATGATACGGGCGTTTGTATTTACTTTTAAATATGGAACTGCCTGAAATGAACAACCTTTAAGTGCACCATCATTGTGTGATATTCTGCAGGTACTAATCACGTATGTATTCGTGAACGTGTGTGAGAGACCGTTTAGTGCCACTCTTGAGACGTATATGCCGGTATGATCCGGTTAGGATTTTCTTTTGTGAGGAACGTAGTACCGAGTTATTGTAGGCATATGCATGGAAAATAATGAGAACAAAGAGTTAAAAATCTATAGGTTCAACATTTAGGACCCTGGTTGGGTATAAAAATGGGATAGTGAAGTAGGATAGCCAAATGGATGAAAAACAGAGTGCTCTGTTTTGGACAGCAAGTTTGCTGATCTTCAACAGGGCATAACTCACGGGTCCTTTAGCCCAAAGAGGTGTGCTATATGGTTCTGGGAAGGTATTGAAGTACTCTACAACATTGTTGTAGACTTCCAGAGCTGAAACTCACCGTAAGATGGATTGAAGCCCCGAGGAATGTAAACTGTCCAGAACCAGGGCAGAGTTAAACATTCTCTGGACTGTTCGGTTTTTCAAACATAATTCCCAGTAGAAAAATCTAAAAGTGGCACATAATACATCCTTAGAAAGAGTAGAAGATGTGTGACATCATTGCAATTCAAAGTTTCTGAAATTTCAGCACGGATTTCAGTGGAAACCAGGGTTGAGAACAGCCACTTCCAAGGGAGGTGCTGTTAAAATTCTTCCAGAAATTCTGCTAACTTTGAATTAGCATAACTTTTTAACCAAAGTTGATCTGGGGGCAAATGAGTACTCGTTGGAAAGATACTGAAGTTAACTTTAACTTTAGTATGCAACGTGAGTCGTGAAAATGCCCAGAATCAGATCAAAACTTGGAATAGGTAGAAACTGGTCATTCGGACAGAAGAATGACAGTTGAGCTTATTGGAGAGGGTGTTATACCCTAAGGGTGGTATGCGTGATGACAACGCGATAGTAATGTCTCGTAGTGACCAAACCTAGTTATGTTGAGCTTCCAAAGTGGAGGTTCATCAAGTTGGAGTAAACTAGCTTGTGTTTGGTCTGGTAATGGTGTAGCTTGTGCAAAGTTATTACATTATCTACTTACGAGATATATCGAATGTTTTTGTTGTCATAATGTTTTACACCTATTTCATTTAGACTGCATGCAAAATGTTGCGGGACTGATGTTTAATGTCGTGTGGTTGCAGATGGTTCGTACTAGGACCACGCACGAGGTTGGTGGCTCTAGCCAACAGGGAGGTGATGACTCCCAGCCACCGGCCTACGACAGCACCCCGCAGCAGCAGCCACCACCGCCGCCTCCGCTTACTCTAGCGGATGTGATAGCGGCACTGGTGGGGGGTCGTGAGGAGCAGACCGACCTGCTCCGCACGATCGTGCAGAATACGTCCCAGGCGGGGGGACGTCAAGAGCGAGGGCCTCGTGAGCCCCGCGAAGTGTCGTACTCGGATTTCATGAGTACGCACCCTCCAGTGTTCACCGAAGCTGAAGAACCACTGGAGGCTGACAACTGGCTGCGGACCATCGAGTCCAAGTTTGGGCTGCTCCAGTGTACGGAGCGGCAGAAGACCCTGTTCGCAGCACAGCAGCTCCACGGTGCCGCTGGTGCGTGGTGGGCGAATTATGTCACCTCACGTCCGGCTGGCCATGCCGTGGAATGGCAAGAGTTCCGGGAGGCGTTCCGCGCCTATCACATCCCTCCCGGAATAATGAAGAGGAAGTTCCAAGAATTTTTGGAACTGAAGCAGGGCGGGAGGAGTGCCCACGACTACTCCCGTGCCTTCAACCATCTGGCGCAGTATGCGTCAGACTACGTCTCCACGGAGGAGAAGAAGAGGGAGCACTTCTATCGGGGGTTGCACCCCGAAATGAAGACCCATCTCGTACAGTGGAACCGCGGCACATTCAACGACCTAGTCAATGCCGCCATCATGCAAGAGGATGCTCAGCGGGAGTTGGCAGCTGAGCAGCGGAAGCACAGCGCTCCACCCAGTGGTGGGAGTGACGCTCCCCAGAAGTACCGTATGGTGTATCGGACACCATCCGGGCAGCAGTGGCAACCACCGGCACGACCGCAACGGTTCGGGGGACGTCCCTTTCAGGCACCTCCGTTCCATCCGCCGATGCCACCACCAAGACAGCAACAGCAGACGGTACCCCGGGCGTTTCCACCGCCACAACGCGCCCCGGGTTTCCGTCCACCGATCAGCGGGGGACCGCCCCGTTTCACCTGCTTCACGTGTGGCCAGGCGGGCCACTTCGCGAAGGACTGTCCCTAGGGGCAGCAGAGCAGCGGGCAAGCCCAGTTCCAGGGCGGTGCTCAAGGCCGACCTCCGGCGAAGAAGGTTGGTCAGCGGACTGGAGGCGTCCGCAACCTCGACAATGAGGACGCCCCAGAGGGAGACAACGTGCTGGCGGGTACGTTTACTCTCAACAATCAAGCCATCATCATATTATTTGATTCTGGTGCAACCCACAGCTTTATAAGTGCATCCTATGTGGCTAAACATCAATTGCAAGTCTTCCCAACCGACTGCACTTATATGATATGCTCACCGGGAGGGAAGATTTCAGCTAATATGATGATTCCAAAGGCACCTCTGTGCTTAGGTGGGAAACTATATCCCACCACCTTGATAATCCTTATGGGACAAAAGATTGATGCAATCTTAGGGATGTCATGGCTACAATACCATGGCGCTGTCCTAGAGGCTCGGACACGGACGGTTCACTTAAATTCTCCATTCCACCGTCCGCATTCCATGGGGTTAGACACGCCAGTCCAGGAAGTTTTAGCAATTAATAATGCTGAAGCTCTCAAGTTAGAAAACATCCCCGTAGTCCGGGAGTATCCTGATGTGTTCCCGGATGATCTTCCGGGCATGCCACCTGAGCGGGATGTCGAGTTCAAGATCGAGCTCGCACCCGGGACTACGCCCATATCACGGAGACCATACAAGATGGCTCCAAATGAGCTGGTGGAACTGAAAGAACAGCTCAATGATCTGTTGAGCAAGGGTTTCATTAGGCCGAGTTCCTCACCTTGGGGATGCTCGGCGCTATTTGTAAAGAAGAAGGATGAAACCCTGAGGCTGTGTGTGGATTACCGGCCGCTCAACGCCGTCACCATCAAGAATAAGTACCCACTGCCCCGTATTGACATCTTGTTTGATCAACTGGTGGGGGCAAGTGTATTCTCAAAGATGGACCTTCGCTCTGGATATCACCAGATCAAGATCCGGGCGGAGGATATTCCGAAGACGGCGTTCTCGACGAGATACGGCTTATACGAATATCTCGTCATGTCCTTTGGTCTCACAAATGCTCCAGCCCATTTCATGTATCTCATGAACTCGGTGTTCATGCCGGAGCTGGACAAGTTCGTGGTAGTGTTCATCGACGATATCTTGGTTTACTCCAAGACGGAAGCCGAACATGCCGAACACTTGCGGATCATTCTTCAACGATTGCGAGACCATAAACTCTACGCTAAGTTCAGTAAATGCGAATTTTGGATCAGCCAAGTGCCATTCTTGGGACATATCATCTCAGCTGAAGGCATTGCGGTTGACCCAAGCAAAATAGAGCAAGTGCTGAAATGGAAAGCTCCCACTTCAGTCCATGAAGTCAGAAGTTTCCTCGGGTTAGCGGGATACTACCGGAGGTTCATTCCAAGCTTCTCCAAGCTCGCTAAGCCGATGACAGAGTTGCTGAAGAAAGGGACGAAATACGTTTGGAACACGGCGTGTGAAGGAGCGTTCCGAACACTGGTGAAGCATCTCACAACAGCCCCGGTATTAGCTCAGCCGGATACAACAAAGCCTTTCGATGTGTATTGTGACGCGTCCGGTATTGGGCTCGGCTGCGTGTTGATGCAGGAAGGACGTGTGGTCGCTTATGGCTCACGCCAACTTCGGAACCATGAGCAGCACTACCCGACTCACGATCTTGAACTTGCTGCCGTGGTGTTGGCGCTAAAAATGTGGAGGCACTATCTCCTGGGGAACTTGGTGCATCTCTACACCGACCACAAAAGCTTGAAATACATTTTCACCCAGAAGGAGCTGAACATGAGGCAGAGGAGGTGGTTAGAACTGATCAAAGATTATGAGATTGAAATCCATTACCACCCCAGCAAGGCGAATGTGGTTGCCGACGCGCTGAGTCGGAAATCACATGTCCATCACCTCACCATTACACCGGTGGAGGAGGAAGAGCCAATTTTATACTTGGTTCCTTATGGATCGCTGTACAACCTTGCCCTCATCCCTACTATTAGGGAGGACATCATTGCAGCTCAGAAAATGGATAAAGGCATGGCACATCTCCGGAGACGGATAGACAATGGAGAAATTAAATGTTTCCGGAAAGATGATGAGGGGACGTGTCACACCCGGTTTTTCCGAAGAAACAACCAAGTGAATATCACATGTATGCCAGGATCATTTTCTCATACATGTGATGACAAATAGTGAAGCATCATTTATTACAAGCCAGGTGTCGAATATAAATAAGTCTTACATCGCAAATGTCTCAATGGACACTAATGCTTCATCACAAGTAAATAAACTAGCAGCGGAATATTATTCTTTAGGGCTCCATCACAGGCGTTGCCCGGGGGTCTTCATGAACCTAAAAACCTTCCTCGGGTCCAAAGTCTTGGTCATTATACACCACCTCATTATCTTGACCTGAGCAGCAATATAAACCAACAAAAATGCAAGGTTGAGTACCAATGGTACTCAGCAAGTGTGGGAAAATTATATCATGCATGGCTAGAACAAGGAGAGGTTGAACTCATGGTTAAAGCACTACGCAATTAATACCTATCACCTTAGCTTATTAAGCACCTACATTACTACACAGGTGAAAAGGTCCCAATCTCCCATCCCATCATCATAATCCAATAACGAAAATCATCATTTCCAATGTTAAGCTCCCTGCTTAACTTCCACAATTTCCAAAA
This sequence comes from Neostapfia colusana, assembly GCA_030760725.1. Taxonomy (NCBI): domain Eukaryota; kingdom Viridiplantae; phylum Streptophyta; class Magnoliopsida; order Poales; family Poaceae; genus Neostapfia; species Neostapfia colusana. The sequence continues at coordinate 55,126 of JASWHV010000314.1, forward strand.
CCATCACTCCTCTAATCATGAATAAGTCCAGGCCGCTCTTAACCGTGAGCACGGCTGTCAAGACAGTTTTGACTCTGCAGAGTTTGTACCACTGTACCCACATGTAGTGATTTCATCCCCCGTTGCCGGGTGGACTAAAAGAACCTCCATTATGCCAGTGGCTACGATCCACATTCACACTTCCCAGGTGTGCAGCCAGGAGATCACTACGAAGCCTTTACAAAGGGATTCCCGACGAGCGTGGGCCCACTGAGGTTTCACCCCTAACAGCATACAAGAGGCTCCAACCCCGCTGCAGTGGCCCCCTCTTGAGCCTTGCGGTTCATATGGTAGTCCAGCTGACACCTACTCCCCGCACCATCCAACACACCCATACTACGCCGGGGATACACCTAATTAATTGGCCAAGCTGCCCCATCTCAGCATGTGGTTGGCACTGTAAAGCCGGGTTACATGCTCCATGAACCGGTCCTTAGGATCCAGGCAAGTACTAAACACAAACCCAAGTCTCGTGCACCCAGCACACAACCAAAACATCAAACTTGCCTTGATCCCTACCTCTACATAACTCACAATAGCTCATTCAAGAGTATGGTATAATAAACTGATGATCTCATATCCCAAATATCCCATTCTAAGCATGGCTAAGCATATGCATGTAAATAAATGACATGACAAAATAAATCCCAACCCAAGCTACAAGGAAACAAGGTAATGCAATTCTAGGGAAACTTTCCTAGCATGGGTTTCATATTTCATTTGACAATGCAAATAATTCTATCTACACATCCTAGCATAGGATCAAAGTGGTCAAGGACACTTGCCTCCTTCTTGCTGCTCTTGAAATGGGTAGTCCTGATCTTGGAAAGGAATAACTTGCTCTTGAGCAGGTTCTACTTCATACCATCACACATAGCAAAAGAAAAACAACAATCATAAGACATAGTTCACACTTCTTACTTCATACAAACCACACATTCATATTTATGAAATTCATTCACCCTTATATGTGTGTGTTTCAGTTTTAAATAAATTTCTTATATTAAACTACTACACCTCTTCACTACCAAGTATGTATGAAAAGTATTTTTCTTCTCCATATGTGCCTTCAGAATTTCTACCAACCCTAAACTGAATTCTTTGTATTTTAGAAACTCCATTTATCATTTACTAGTTGCTATATTTTCAGATTTATATTTCTATGCATAATTGTGTATTTTATTATGAAATCAGTAATACACATCATCTAAATAGTATAGGTTCTGGTCCTAAATAATTTAATAACATGTTTTGACCTTGGCTTCTGATGTAGACTATTTCATAATTATTTTCCCTATTTTTCTATAACTATTCTTTACTTAAAAATGTGTCCCTATACTAATAAATGTGAATAATAGATGAAACAGATTCATTTCAGCCCAAAAATATATTTTTATCTCACTCCAAAGTTTTCTAAGTACTGAGAAAGTTTTTAATTAATTTTGACAATTATGTTTGTCCCCCTTTTTTAATTTTTAAACACTAGTTACATATTCAATGTTTTAAATTAAATACTAAACAGGGCTAAAATAATGAATTCACCCCATTACAGGGTCTATAATATTATTTCCATAATTTCCAGGGGTCTAGCTACACTTATCAGAGGTGTTTTTCCTAATTTTCATTAAGTCCAGGGGCTAAAACTGATTTTTAAATGAATTTACATGATTTTCTGGAGTTCCAGGGGCTAGATCTGAAGTTTCCGGGGCTAGCTCTCAATTCCAGAGAACCCCAGGGGGTAGCACGTAAGAATTCCAGTCTTTATAATGCGGGGCTGACGTGGACCGTCCGATTTTAAACCGACGGCTGAGATTATAACATCGAACCGGTACGCAGTGATTTAACCCCTACCGTGCGATTTAAAATAAACGGCGCACAAACGGCCACGTAGCTCTGATCGAGCGCGGGCGGCGCTGCCGGCGGCGCACGGCGGCGGGAAGCGGCGATCTCGCCGGAAAGTTTCGGATCCTCGAGAATTCTGCCTAAAACTGTGATCTTATGGCATAGATCGGTAGAGGGGAGGTCAGGGATCTCACCTCGGGGTTTTCTCGAGCTCGGGGGTCCTGGAAAGTGATCGGCGGCGAGGTCCGAGGCAAAACCACGGCGAAGCTCGTCGGCGCTGTGTTTACACCGTAAGTCTCCGAGTTTTCTACACCTGCAAAGTTCCCCGGAGGCGGTGGATCAAGACCAGCGAGTTAGATCAGAGTTTCCGAGCTTAGATCGGCCAGAATTCACCGGCGAAGTCTCGGTGCTCACCGGAGTAAAAATCGGCGATCGCGTGGGAAAAACCGATCGGGACTGGGGTTTTTATAGCCGGGGAAGGGCGGTGGGTCTGTTGTGATCGAGTTTGAGTCTTTTGGGACCAGAATTCGGCTGCGGGACGCGGAAATCCGGTCGGTTGCGATCGCGCGCGCGCGGGAGAGAGTCCGGGGTCGGCGCGAGCGGGGGTTTGGGATGACATGTGGGTCCCACCTGTCTGTGAGAGACAGCGCGGCGCGCGCGGGGGCGGGCTGGCGCGGGGAAACTGGGCCGGCTGGCGGGTTTCGGCCCACTGGCCGGTTTTTTCCCGTTTTCTCTTTTTCTTTTTCCATTTCTTTTCTGTTTTGAGTTTAATTTGAATTCCAGTTTGAATTTGAATTTTTGCAAAACATGCAACACGTCCAAAAATTTTTAAATTCCCCTCTGAACATGGTTTAGGGTTTTGAATCAAAATTTGGGGTGTTACAGCTCTACCCCCCTTAAAAGAAATCTCATCCTCGAGATTGGTGTTTCTAAGAAAACAATTCCGGAAATTGTGCCTTGAGCTCATCTTCCCACTCCCAGGTGGCTTCCTCTTCTGAGTGATGCTTCCACTGCACCTTACACATCCGGATTCTTTTATTTCTGGTGAGGCGTTCCATTGTCTCCAAAATCTTGTATGGTTGTTCGGCATAAGACAAATCTTCAGCTACATCCACTTCATTCATGGGTAAAACCTCCTCAGGCGTCCTCAGACATTTCTTGAGTTGTGACACATGGAATACATCGTGCACGTCCGATAGATGAGCCGGTAACTCTAGTTGGTACGCCACTTCGCCTTTTCTTTCCAAAACTTGAAAGGGTCCGATGTATCGAGGTGACAACTTCCCTTTCACCTTGAACCGACGAAGTCCTCTGATAGGGGACACCTTGAGATAAACATAGTCTCCCACGTTGAAAACGAGCTCTCTTCTTCGTACATCAGCATAACTCTTCTGGCGTGTTTGTGCTATCCTCAAGTTGTTGCGAATCTCCCTCACCTTTGCCTCGGCTTCTTGTAGCACTTCTGGACCAAACACTTTACTTTCTCCTGTTTGGTTCCAAAATAGGGGAGTTCTGCACTTCCTTCCATACAAAGCTTCAAACGGTGACATCTTCATACTAGCTTGATAACTGTTGTTATATGAAAACTCCGCATACGGTAAGTTCTTGTCCCAACTCCTATTGTTTTTTTGAGTGCACATGCCCTTAACATATCTTCAAGGATCTGATTGGTTCTCTCCGTCTGCCCGTCAGTTTGGGGATGATAGGCAGAGCTAAAGTTCAGATGGGTTCCCATGGTTTCATGCAACTTTTGCCAAAACCTCGAGGTGAACTGTGTCCCTCGGTCCGACACTATCTTCTTTGGCTCTCCATGGTAACACACGATCCTTGACATGAACAATTCTGCCAATTTGGATCCGCTGTAGCTTTCTTTCACAGGGATGAAATGAGCTACCTTGGTTAGCCTATCAATAATGACCCATATTGAATCATATCCGGATTGGGTCCTAGGCAATCCCACGACAAAATCCATGCTGATTTCTTCCCACTTCCATTCAGGTACTTTGAGTGGTTGCAATAATCCCGTGGGTCGTTGATGTTCAGCTTTCACCAACTGACATGTGTCACATAGGGCGACATGTTCCGCGACATCTCGCTTCATGCCATACCACCAATACCTGCTTTTGAGGTCCTGGTACATCTTCGTACTCCCAGGATGAATGGAAGAGTCGGAATCGTGAGCCTCCTTCAAAATTAATTCACGGATCTCTTTTACTTCTGGCACACAGATCCTTTTCCCGTGCCACACCGTTCCTTGTTCATCCTCTCTAAAACCAGGAGCTTTATTTTCCTTGATGAGCTGTCTGATCTCTTGTATCTTCTCATCATTCTTTTGGCCCTCGCGTATGTCTCGCTCGAGTGTGGAGTCCACTTCCATGGCGATGGCTTCACCACTATTTACTAGACATAGATTGAGTCTTATAACCTCGTCCTTCAATTCTGCAGGCATGTCCTTCAAGCTCAACTTATTGACCTGCACTTTCCGACTCAAAGCATCGGCCACGACGTTTGCTTTCCCGGGATGATAGTTGATGCCCACATCAAAGTCATTGATTAGCTCTAACCATCTCCTTTGTCTGAGGTTGAGATCTGGCTGTGTGAATATGTACTTCAAACTCTTATGATCCGTATATATCTCTGTCCTCTTCCCCATCAAATAGTGCCGCCAAATTTTCAACGCGTGTACCACTGCGGCTAGTTCTAGGTCATGTGTAGGATAGTTCTTCTCGTGCTTCCGAAGCTGCCGGGACGCATAAGCCACGACATGTCCTTCTTGCATGAGAACACATCCCAACCCATTTCCAGAGGCATCGCAGTACACTGTGAAATTCTTCTGCATATCTGGCATAACCAACACTGGGGCTGTTGTCAATCTCTTCTTTAGCTCCTGAAAGCTCGTCTCGCACTGTGGCGTCCAGGTGAATGTGATTCCCTTCTCCAACAGTTTGGTGAGAGGTCTCGAGATCTTGGAGAATCCCTCAATAAACCGTCGATAGTATCCAGCCAATCCCAAAAAGCTTCGAACTTCCCCGACATTTTCAGGGGTTTTCCACTTCTGGATATCTTCGATTTTGGCGGGATCTACGGAGATTCCTCCCTCCGAGATTATATGTCCTAAAAAGGGAACTCTCTTCAGCCAAAACTCACACTTGCTCAACTTGGCATATAGTTGGTGTTCTCTCAGCCTTTGTAACACCAACCTTAGATGTTTCTCATGTTCTTCTTCATCTTTGGAGAAGACGAGAATATCATCTATGAAAACCACCACAAATTTGTCCAAATATTCCATGAATACCTTGTTCATGAGGTACATGAAATATGCTGGGGCATTGGTTAGCCCGAAAGGCATGACAGTGTATTCATACAGTCCGTACCGAGATACGAAAGCTGTCTTGGGAATATCAGATTGCCTTATCTTGAGTTGGTGGTACCCCGACCTGAGATCAATTTTCGAGAACACACAAGCTCCCTTCAACTGATCAAACAAGTCTTCAATGCGAGGCAATGGGTACTTGTTCTTGATGGTTACCTCATTCAAAGCACGGTAATCCACGCATAACCTTTGGGTTCCGTCTTTCTTGGGCACAAATATCACCGGAGCTCCCCATGGTGAGGAACTAGGGCGAATATACCCCTTCTCCGTCAATTCTCTCAAATGATCCTTGAGCTCTTCTAGCTGCTTGGAGTCCATTCGATAAGGTCTCTTGTATATCGAGGTTGTTCCCGGTACTAGCTCAATTGCGAATTCCACGTCACGGTCGGGAGGCATTCCTGGCAATTCCTCCGGAAAAACATCTGGATATTCCCTGATAGTCCTGATTTCCTCAACTTTCACTTCCACTTGACTTAATTTAATGTCCCTCCTAGGCTCGTGTATCGTTATGAACTTTACTCTTGTTCCACTGGGGTGAGTTAGTTCCACCGTTCTGGTCGAACAATGGATGATTCCTTTATGTTTGGTCAACCAATCCATACCCAAAATAATATCTATCCCTTGTGAATCTATCACTATGAGGTTAGCAGTAAATACTACCCCATTAATGTCTAGGCTCACTTTGGGACACACTTGTCTTGTCCTTATTTCTCCACCTGGAGAGTTTACGGCTAGCATATGGTTCATTTGCGTGGTTGCTAGGTCATACTTCTTAACAAACCCTTGAGCAATGAACGAGTGGGTAGCACCAGAATCAAACAGCAGAGTTGCAAGGTGTAAATTGGCAGGAAACTTACCAACTACCACGTCGGGTGCCTCTTGTGCTTCCTCCATGGTGACATGGTTCACCCGTCCTCGCATCACATTCTGCTGTTGTGGCTGCGCGGGCTTCTTCTTTGGGCATTTATGGGCGTAGTGCCCCACTTCACCACAGCTGAAACATTGCACCCCAATCTTAGTTGCTTGGCCCTTGTTGTCTTGGGGTTGGTTTGGGGGTCCTTGTACTGCTGGTCGAGGTGGATATGCGGGGCGAGGCTGCTGCACAAACTGACGTTGCGGCTGCGCTGGTGCTGCGGGAGGCCTGTAGTTTGGGTTGTACCCTCTTGGTGCTGAATAGGGTACCGCAGCACGGCTCGTCTGCCCCGTAGGTTGCTGCATCATACGTGGGCGGGTGTTGCTCCCTGAGGCTTGATGTGACCATCCGGCCTTCCTCTTATTCTCATTTTCTAGGGCCTTTAGCTTCCTTTCTACCACAAATGCTCTGTCCACCATCTTTTGGAAGCTTTCATACTCATTTGAGGACATTGCACACTGCATCTCTGCGGTAAGTCCTTCCACGAAACAATCTTGTTTCTGCTCATCAGTCTCTATGTCTCGTGGAGCATAACGGGATAGTTGAGTAAATTTAGTGAGGTATTCCCTCACCGTCATGTTTCCCTGCTGCAGTCCCAGAAACTCTTTCCTCTTGTTTTTGAGTTCACCTCTTGGGATGTAATGGTTGCGGAAGCTACGCTTGAACTCTTCCCAAGTGATGTTCTCAGGGTCATGATGGGCGGCCACGTAGGCGGTCCACCAATCAGCAGCAGGTCCATGCAATTGATGAGAGGCAAACATCACCCTCTCATACCCTTGGTATTGTATTATCCTCATCTTACTTTCAATGGTCTTCAGCCAATCATCTGCATCCAGAGGTTCAGCAGCACTTGCAAACTTTGGAGGTTGAGTTCCTAGAAACTCACTCAACCTTGGTTGGCGTGGTGCCGCTTGTGGAGGTGGAACTTGATGCAAGTTGGCCACCACTTGAGTCAAGTTCTGGATGAGCTGATTTTGATTCTCCAGCATTTGGTGGAGAGGATCAACTTCTTCACGGCGACCACCCCTGTCCTGGCCTCCAGAAAGATGAGGGTTGCATGCTTCATCATTGTTGTTGGCGGGGTTGGCAGCACGTCCTTTTCCTCTTCCGGCCATCTGGCAGAAACAACAAATGTTAATTTGATACCATTTAGTATCATCTTACTACTTTCATTTGTTGGTACTTTGAGGTGTTGAGGCTTTGTTAAAATTTTACGAGGGTTTATATCTCACACCAAATAAATGCACTATTATTTCCTGTGGGTTCACACACCAAAGCAAAACAATCTGAAGACGAGGCTGTGGACAATTGCTCATGGCTTCCACAACTCACGTCACACACCAAGCATTATCACACCATTAACTACGTCACGACTCGACTACTCGACCTCTTGCTAGCTAGGGGAAAGACTCTACACTACTCGTCCTCTTGAGCTGGCTCCTCGAGATCTTCCTCCTCATTTCGGCTACCTTCTGACTCTGCTTTGGGTGGGGAGGCTGCTGGTGGAGAAGTGCGACGACGCCTGATCGCTCGGCGATCCGGGGAGTCAGGAGTCCATGTATGATTCATGGTGACACACAGTTCATTCCCATCTCCTCTTTCTCTCGCCTTTAAGCAAGCTCGCAGCAACGACTCCGTTTCCTTCAGGGTGTCTCGAACATCCTGAAGCTCTTGTTGACACTCCTGCAGTCGAGTGCTGAGCATAGCAGCATCCTCCAAGCACAAGTCCATGTGCTCATTGGAAGTCCCTTGCTGCACCGGTGGGTACTTGTACTCCGTGGTACCACTCTCACGTTGGAGAACATACATGTACTCAGTTTTGTCCAAGTGGCGACGATAGATGTGACTCTGGCAGGTGATGGCCTCCCAGGTGACATCTTTCTCCGCGTCAACTTGTGTTGCTCGACAAGCTGGAGAGTGGTGAATCTTAAGCAGCTGATTCTCGTGTATAATCCTCATCTCCGAACTCCATTCTTCCCTCTTCTCACGGATGGTCCTGGTGGAGTTATAGTGGATGATTAGCTTGCCCATATTTCCGGCGGCTTCGAGCATACGTCGAAGACGGCGCAACAAATCTCCTACTGCCAATCCGTAGGAAAGGTACGTCACTGGACGACTCTCCTCTCTTTCGGCAAGGGCAACTACGGGAACTCTCCCTCCTGTGGACTTATGAGCGGTGCGAATCATGCGAACCATCTAAAACAAAAGAATTTAAAATTAGGTTAGATAAAATCTCAAACAAAAATCCTATTTTGAATGAAAGTTGGGGTAAGATGAAGAAAATGACTCCTTTAATAACACTTTTCCACCCACACTTTGGAAAATAGTTTTTAAGAAAATAGGGCCCTTAAATACGTCCATTTCTACCTAGGTCCACGTTCCTACGGGCAACCTTGGCTCTGATACCACCTCTGTCACACCCGGTTTTTCCGAAGAAACAACCAAGTGAATATCACATGTATGCCAGGATCATTTTCTCATACATGTGATGACAAATAGTGAAGCATCATTTATTACAAGCCAGGTGTCGAATATAAATAAGTCTTACATCGCAAATGTCTCAATGGACACTAATGCTTCATCACAAGTAAATAAACTAGCAGCGGAATATTATTCTTTAGGGCTCCATCACAGGCGTTGCCCGGGGGTCTTCATGAACCTAAAAACCTTCCTCGGGTCCAAAGTCTTGGTCATTATACACCACCTCATTATCTTGACCTGAGCAGCAATATAAACCAACAAAAATGCAAGGTTGAGTACCAATGGTACTCAGCAAGTGTGGGAAAATTATATCATGCATGGCTAGAACAAGGAGAGGTTGAACTCATGGTTAAAGCACTACGCAATTAATACCTATCACCTTAGCTTATTAAGCACCTACATTACTACACAGGTGAAAAGGTCCCAATCTCCCATCCCATCATCATAATCCAATAACCAAAATCATCATTTCCAATGTTAAGCTCCCTGCTTAACTTCCACAATTTCCAAAACCATCACTCCTCTAATCATGAATAAGTCCAGGCCGCTCTTAACCGTGAGCACGGCTGTCAAGACAGTATTGACTCTGCAGAGTTTGTACCACTGTACCCACATGTAGTGATTTCATCCCCCGTTGTCGGGTGGACTAAAAGAACCTCCATTATGCCAGTGGCTACGATCCACATTCACACTTCCCAGGTGTGCAGCCAGGAGATCACTACGAAGCCTTTACAAAGGGATTCCCGATGAGCGTGGGCCCACTGAGGTTTCACCCCTAACAGCATACAAGAGGCTCCAACCCCGCTGCAGTGGCCCCCTCTTGAGCCTTGCGGTTCAAATGGTAGTCCAGCTGACACCTACTCCCCGCACCATCCAACACACCCATACTACGCCGGGGATACACCTAATTAATTGGCCAAGCTGCCCCATCTCAGCATGTGGTTGGCACTGTAAAGCCGGGTTACATGCTCCATGAACCGGTCCTTAGGATCCAGGCAAGTACTAAACACAAACCCAAGTCTCGTGCACCCAGCACACAACCAAAACATCCAACTTGCCTTGATCCCTACCTCTACATAACTCACAATAGCTCATTCAAGAGTATGGTATAATAAACTGATGATCTCATATCCCAAATATCCCATTCTAAGCATGGCTAAGCATATGCATGTAAATAAATGACATGACAAAATAAATCCCAACCCAAGCTACAAGGAAACAAGGTAATGCAATTCTAGGGAAACTTTCCTAGCATGGGTTTCATATTTCATTTGACAATGCAAATAATTCTATCTAAACATCCTAGCATAGGATCAAAGTGGTCAAGGACACTTGCCTCCTTCTTGCTGCTCTTGAAATGGGTAGTCCTGATCTTGGAAAGGAATAACTTGCTCTTGAGCAGGTTCTACTTCATACCATCACACATAGCAAAAGAAAAACAACAATCATAAGACATAGTTCACACTTCTTACTTCATACAAACCACACATTCATATTTATGAAATTCATTCACCCTTATATGTGTGTGTTTCAGTTTTAAATAAATTTCTTATATTAAACTACTACACCTCTTCACTACCAAGTATGTATGAAAAGTATTTTTCTTCTCCATATGTGCCTTCAGAATTTCTACCAACCCTAAACTGAATTCTTTGTATTTTAGAAACTCCATTTATCATTTACTAGTTGCTATATTTTCAGATTTATATTCCTATGCATAATTGTGTATTTTATTATGAAATCAGTAATACACATCATCTAAACAGTATAGGTTCTGGTCCTAAATAATTTAATAACATGTTTTGACCTTGGCTTCTGATGTAGACTATTTCATAATTATTTTCCCTATTTTTCTATAACTATTCTTTACTTAAAAATGTGTCCCTATACTAATAAATGTGAATAATAGATGAAACAGATTCATTTCAGCCCAAAAATATATTTTTATCTCACTCCAAAGTTTTCTAAGTACTGAGAAAGTTTTTAATTAATTTTGACAATTATGTTTGTCCCCCTTTTTTTAATTTTTAAACACTAGTTACATATTCAATGTTTTAAATTAAATACTAAACAGGGCTAAAATAATGAATTCACCCCATTACAGGGTCTATAATATTATTTCCATAATTTCCAGGGGTCTAGCTACACTTATCAGAGGTGTTTTTCCTAATTTTCATTAAGTCCAGGGGCTAAAACTGATTTTTAAATGAATTTACATGATTTTCTGGAGTTCCAGGGGCTAGATCTGAAGTTTCCGGGGCTAGCTCTCAATTCCAGAGAACCCCAGGGGGTAGCACGTAAGAATTCCAGTCTTTATAATGCGGGGCTGACGTGGACCGTCCGATTTTAAACCGACGGCTGAGATTATAACATCGAACCGGTACGCAGGGATTTAACCCCTACCGTGCGATTTAAAATAAACGGCGCACAAACGGCCACGTAGCTCTGATCGAGCGCGGGCGGCGCACGGCGGCGGGAAGCGGCGATCTCGCCGGAAAGTTTCGGATCCTCGAGAATTCTGCCTAAAACTGCGATCTTATGGCATAGATCGGTAGAGGGGAGGTCAGGGATCTCACCTCGGGGTTTTCTCGAGCTCGGGGGTCCTGGAAAGTGATCGGCGGCGAGGTCCGAGGCAAAACCACGGCGAAGCTCGTCGGCGCTGTGTTTACACCGTAAGTCTCCGAGTTTTTTGCACCTGCAAAGTTCCCCGGTGGCGGTGGATCAAGACCAGCGAGTTAGATCAGAGTTTCCGAGCTTAGATCGGCCAGAATTCACCGGCGAAGTCTCGGTGCTCACCGGAGTAAAAATCGGCGATCGCGTGGGAAAAACCGATCGGGGCTGGGGTTTTTATAGCCGGGGAAGGGCGGTGGGTCTGTTGTGATCGAGTTTGAGTCTTTTGGGACCAGAATTCGGCTGCGGGACGCGGAAATCCGGTCGGTTGCGATCGCGCGCGCGCGGGAGAGAGTCCGGGGTCGGCGCGAGCGGGGGTTAGGGATGACATGTGGGTCCCACCTGTCTGTGAGAGACAGCGCGGCGCGCGCGGGGGGGGGGGGGGGGGGGGGCTGGAGCGGGGAAACTGGGCCGGCTGGCGGGTTTCGGCCCACTGGCCAGTTTTTTCCCGTTTTCTCTTTTTCTTTTTCCATTTCTTTTCTGTTTTGAGTTTAATTTGAATTCCAGTTTGAATTTGAATTTTTGCAAAACATGCAACACGTCCAAAAATTTTTAAATTCCCCTCTGAACATGGTTTAGGGTTTTGAATCAAAATTTGGGGTGTTACAGGACGCTGTGGTTCAATGACCGCATAGTCGTACCCCGAGATATGGAGTTGAGGAAAAAGATCCTCGATGAAGCTCACTTGTCTAAATACTCCATTCATCCGGGCAGCAACAAAATGTACCAAGATTTTAAAAAGAAATTTTGGTGGACACGGATGAAGCGGGAGGTAGCTAAGTACGTATCCGAGTGCGATACGTGTAGACGAGTGAAAGCTGATCACATGAAGAAATCAGGGCTGCTGCAACCCCTGAAGATCCCGGCATGGAAATGGGAAGATGTGAGCATGGATTTCATTGTGGGATTACCCCTAACAGCCAACAAGCATGATTCCATATGGGTAATCGTTGATCGGTTAACCAAGACGGCTCACTTCATTCCGGTGAATACACGTTACAATGCCGGCAAATATGCGGAGCTATACATAGCGAAGATTCTATGCCTATACGGGGTACCCAAGACCATTGTCTCAGATCGAGGTGCATTATTTGTATCTCGCTTTTGGGAGCAGCTACACGCTGCATTGGGTACTAAGTTGATCAGGAGCTCCGCCTATCACCCTCAGACAGATGGCCAGACAGAGAGGGTGAATCAAGTCCTGGAAGACATGTTGAGAGCATGTGCCATCCACCATTGTAGGAACTGGGATGATCACCTACCATTGGCGGAATTCTCGTACAACAACGGCTATCAGGCGAGTATCAAAATGGCACCTTACGAAGCTCTCTATGGTCGTAAATGCCGCACCCCATTAAATTGGTGCGAGTCCGGTGAAAGGGTCACATTCTGGGTTGATGTGGTGAACGACGCCGAGGAGCGCGTTCGGACAATTCAAGCCAATTTGAAGGCCGCTCAATCCCGGCAGAAGAGCTACGCTGATAAGAGGCGTAGGCCGTTGCACTTTGACGTTGGGGAACACGTGTACCTCCGCGTGTCTCCGATGAAGGGCGTGCACCGGTTCGGTGTGAAGGGGAAGCTCGCTCCCCGTTTTATTGGACCCTACGCTATCACCGAGAAGTGTGGACCAGCGGCGTATCGATTGGAGTTACCGGCATCCCTTGCTGGTGTCCATGATGTTTTCCATGTTTCGCAACTGCGAAAATGTTTGAAGCATACAGCTGCTGTTCCTACCGAAGACATCGGCGAGCTGAAACCGGATTTAACTTATGATGAGTATACGATGGCCATTCTTGATGAAAAATCCAGGACCACATGCAGCAGAACGTTGTGGTTCTACAAAATACTCTGGAGTAACCACACCGCCGAAGAAGCGACGTGGGAGAGCGAGGAGTTCCTTCGCTCAAATTACCCGGAGTTCATGGCTTCTCAACACGGGTAAGTCCCTATTACATCGCTATCTCTTCTTTTATAATCTCGGGACGAGATTCGTTTAAGGGGGGAGGGATGTAAAAGCCCAAGAAAAGGGACTTGCAAAAACTTTTTCTTCACCTCACAACACCACAGTTTTTATTGTGGAAATCTTAGGAAATATTGTGGAGAGCATGTAACCTCCATCAAAAGAATGATTAGAGGGGAAAGCCTTCACTTTCACAAAGTTGGGTTTCTACACATGAACATGAGAGGTTGAGCTCACCCCTAGAATTTAAAAAGTCTTGGGAAGGTTCAGTCCAAATCTCATGCAAATTCAACACTTTTTGAGGCACTTTTGGGTTATTTCAAAAAGAGGCCAATTTGAATGTAAATTCAAATTGCAGCAACTTTCATCACCCAAATTCAAAAGTTAGCTCCATATCTATACTCAGCACATTTTTCTGAATAAAACCACCAATTTTCATCCCCATTGGAGCTCATCTTGTCAAGAGCTAAATTTGCAAGAATTCAAAACTGAATTTGAATTTCAGTTTAAATATGAAGCAAATTTAACCAAACAAAGTTTGAATTTGAGAATTCAAATTCAAACAAAGACTTGGGAGCTAAGTCTCACATTAAATTGTGAGTAGCTGGTGGGATAATTAGCAAAAACAGAAAAGAAATATTAGGGAAAAAGAAGAAAGGGGGAGGCCCACATGTCAGCTGCACACCCGAGTACACAGTGGGTTGCAGCAGCCGGGTCTCGACTTCGCGCGCAAGGAAACAGGCGAGGCGGCGAGCACCCGAGGCGTCGACGTGCCACCCCCTGCGCCTGATGCTTCGTGCGGGTAACACCTCAGTGAAGAAAACCGAGTACTCCACTCGCCTTCTCCCCGTTTTTCCCCCGAGAGCAGCCGCACCAGGCCAGAAAAACGATCGCCGCCGTCCGCTCTTCGCGCCCGCACGTAGAGCAATACCTTTAGGACCTCCCACGACCACTGGTGATCGTGACAGCGTGCGCGGGACGCTGCTGGACCTCACCGAGCTACCAAGCCGATCCCTCACCCTCTGTGTGTGGCGCACAGCACCAACTACCATCAGAAATTTCAGTTTGTGCCGCCGCCGGGCCTCCTCGACGTTCCGGAGATACAGAGTCCATCACACCCCGAGTTAAATAGCAAAAAGGTGCGCCTACTCCTTCTCTTCACGCTGCCGAAAGCCCCAGTCCATCCCTCCATGGGAGCCGCGGGGATTTGTGAAACACGGAGGACATGTCCATAGGTCAGGGGGGATTGATCTTCCAAAATTCACGACCCATGTGTGTTCTCTAGCCATTTTAGTCCTAGGATAGGCCACAGACCTCGGTGCGAGTCGCCGAGACTGAAAAGAACTAGGATTCGTGGAGCCTCCACGGTGCTATTCAAGTTTTACTCTCTGCCGCCGGTTTTCAACCGAGGGCGCACGGTGACATAGGGTTTGGAGGAGTTTCCAAGCTCTTTGGCATACGGGACGTCCTTTGCCATGAGCCACTGATGCTCTAGGGCGAGAGAGACGGGAAATTAAGCCAGCAGAGAGGATGACCGATGTCGCCGGACTCGGTCCGAGGACGCCGTCCGTCGCCAGCCTTCTGTGGACCGTTAGGGCTCACAATGACCTCGGAAACGGTTTCCCCGACCCTCAAAACCCCTAGGCGGCGAAAGCCAGGCCGGAAGATCGCTTAGGAAGGAGGAACCGAGGGGGGGGAGGAAGAACACCAGCGAGAGAGGCGCGCGCGGGAAGAGGGGAGCGGGAGGTTGAAGACGAAGCGCCGACCCCACCTGTCAGCCACTCGGCGGTAGAGCTGAGATCTTCTGTGGCTGCCGATCTTTTGTGACTGCACCAGGGGAAACCCAGTAACCCTGTGTGTTCTCGTTTCTCACTGGCTGCGATTTAAAGAGTGGGCCCAGGTTATTTTCCAATAGTAAAACAATTCCAGTTTCCACTCAAACTTTAGAAATCCATAACCTTTGCTAGGAAGCTCCAAATTTAGTGATTCAAATTGGGTTGGATTCATCTTGCCTAGCTCTGTCCAGATATACAACCCAATTTGTATGAAACCCATTAATTAATTCTGGAAAATTCTTTAAAACTTTTCAGCAAAAGAATTTTAGAGGGAGTTTGGTTCATCCAAAAATCCCCAAATTTTGCCAGAATGTTCTTTAGGACGTTAGTAAACCCCTGTAAAAGTTTCAGACCATTTGGAGTTGATTTGGTCAGAGCAATTCAAATTGGAAGGTGCTGTGTTCATTTGAATACAGAAACATTTTCAGAGAATTTCCAAAACTTGGAAATTCAATTCTGGGCAAACCTTAACTCCAAAAATGCTAGGAAAATTCATGCAAACTCTAGGAGCTATAATTGAA
Organism: Neostapfia colusana; assembly: GCA_030760725.1. Classification (NCBI taxonomy): domain Eukaryota; kingdom Viridiplantae; phylum Streptophyta; class Magnoliopsida; order Poales; family Poaceae; genus Neostapfia; species Neostapfia colusana. The sequence goes on from JASWHV010000314.1 coordinate 70,760, forward strand.
ATTGTAGTTCACTAAGTTGGGCATGAACAGGGGTCTGACCTCAGAATTAATTCCTCCTTGCTGAATTGCCAAGAGAATTATTCTGAGCAAACCACTCCACGAAAAGTGCTAATGTTTGGTCCAGAGAGTTTTCTTGTGACAAGGAACTCACAAAACAATTCTCAGCTCCATTGGAGCTCTAGATCACCCCTGTCCTGTTTAACCAATTAAGGGATTAATATGGAAAGAGGGGGAAAACCACTTAGCATTTAACCATGTGACTAAGTCCAAGCCAAACCACCAACACCAGTTCATATTTAAATTCTTAAACAAAGTTCCAGGTGTTAGAGGCTGGTTATTAGAACTAATAGTAGAAGTCTTACTCTAAAAACTCACAATTGCAGCTAAATTAACATGTAGTATTTCATTAACGTGTAGCCGTTGAAGAAGAGACTCCGGAAGTGTTGGACTTCCTTCTTCCGGACGAAGACTTAACTCCTGACCAGCAGCAACAAGGCAAGCCCCGGTTTGCATTAACCTTTTTTTTAAGTTTTCTTTTGTTTACATGAGTCATATGAAGTATGTATGTGCATTAGGTGTAGGATGAATGGAACCCCACTTGCATAACTAAAGGCTCCTAAAAGAGTGAGGGTAGTGTCTAAGACCTCGAGTAGACAGGCTATGCTTAATGATTCATAGGACTTCGGTACAAGTCGAGTAGTTGAAATCTACTCGCGAGATAGGCTTGGGACACACGGGTTCGGTTGAGTGATGTGAGGTCATTTTAGTAATGAAAATGAGACTAGGCAGGGGCTAGGGCGCAGCAAGAGGGAGTCTTGTGTGCGCAGCCCTGTCCGTGTCGATTGAGGACCGAGCCGTGTGCGGCCCACGCTGATCAAGTTTGAACGTACCGAAGGCATATCGGATATATGGGCCCCGATAAACCGATGTAGCCTAAACCTCCGGGCGTCGAGGCATAACACACCGATTTATAGGTGTAGGTTGAGGGCAGCAAGGTGGAAATCTGCCAACGGGCATAGAGAGATGCTCCGTGTGGGGAACCTCCTGCTCGTTTCGGTGCGACCGGTTCGACGTTTGGGCTGTTGGGTGAAAGGTTGTCCCGTACGACATCGAGTGAGCGTGCTGTGCAGCTCCACGGATGGGCGTACGTGACGTGCTCTTTGGGTTTCCCTGCAGGTGTATATCGAGTCGATTCACCGTCCCTCGCGGTGAAGAGTACCACTTGGTCACTGAGTCGTGACGTAGATTAATGGATGAAATATGTTGATTCAATGTTGCTGATTGATATAATTGTATTGTTACATGGGTGCCACCAAATACTGCTTACTAAATTTCAGATTTCAGGAATTGTTAACTTGTTGCTAAAAGATGAACTAAGGATGAACTTGTAGGCGTGTCCTTTTGTTGAAATGTTACTATCCTATGTCCATGGTACCCCTCATGTAGAGTTTCATGCTTAGGTGAGTCGGTTAAGCCTTGCTGAGCCTTCGTGCTCACGGTTGCTGCTTAAGTGTTTTTCAGGTGAGGAGCCACCCACGGACTCGGAGTACGAGTCCACCGGCGAGGGTTACCCTCCGTCGAGGACCACGGCTGAGTGGGAGCCATACACGCCGCGCTGAGCTGAGGAGTGCAGCTAGTGTGGGTTGTCCTAGGGCGGGACAACCACTTTTGCTAGATAGGCGGCGTGAGTTGTATAGTGTGACTTCCGCTGTGTAATATAAACAATAGTTGTAACTGAAGTTTGTACCTGTTTGTACAGTTTCAGTTGTTTTTCCCATGTAATATATTATGTTCTTATGACGTGTGCTGTCGGGCGTCGCATCGCGTGGCACCACCCTCTGCGATCCTGGATGAGCGGATTTCGGTCCGCCACATGAACTGCCGGCAGAGCTCTCCCTAGGAAGTTATGGAACCCTGGGGGAGGTTCATGAGCCAAGACCGGGCTGGACCGGTCAAGGCGACAGGGAAGTAATTGGCCATGACGGCTTCGTTCCCTCCTGCGGCGAGTACGGCGGTGGAGTAGATCTGGAGTAACTCCGCCGGGTTGACGCTGCCGTCGTACTCCTCGGGCAGGTGCAGCCGAAACTTGCGCGGCCACTTCGCGAAGCGAAGGTGGGGCGCGAGGGCCGCACACCCTGCTTCTGTCGCCGCAGGTTCTGGTGCCGCGAACGCTTGGTTCGCACCGGGCACAGTGTACCCCGGTATGGGCAAGGCTGCGCCATAGGCCGGGGGCGCCATCTGCAGGACATATGACTGTGGCATATTCTGCATGGCGTAGGCCTGGGGCAGAGATTGTGGCAGACCGGAATCCGCTCATCCAGGATCGCAGAGGGTGGTGCCGCGCGATGCGACACCCGACAGCACACGTCATAAGAACATAATATATTACATGGGAAACAACTGAAACTGTACAAACAGGTACAAACTTCCGTTACAACTATTGTTTATGTTACACAGCGGAAGTCTACACTACACAACTCACGCCCGCCTATCTAGCAAAAGTTGGTTGCCCAGCCCTAGGGCAACCCACACTAGCTGCACTCCTCAGCTCAGCGCGGCGTGTACGGCTCCCACTCAGCCGTGGTCCCCGACGGAGGGTAACCCTCGCCGGTGGACTTGTACTCCGAGTCCGTGGGTGGCTCCTCACCTGAAAAACACTTAAGCAGCAACCATGAGCACGAAGGCTCAGCAAGGCTTTACCGACTCACCTAAGCATGAAACTCTACATGAGGTATACCAAGACATAGGTTAGTAGCATTTCAGCAAAACGACACGCCTACAAGTTCATACTTAGTTCATCTTTTAGCAACAAGTTAACAGTTCATGAAATCTGAAATTTAGTAAGCAGTATTTGGTGGCACACATGTAGCAATACAATTATATCAATCAGCATCGTTGAATCAACATTTTTCATCCATTAGTCTACGTTACGACACAGTGAACAAGCGGTACTCGTCACCACGAGGGATGGCGAATCGACTCGATATACACCTGCAAGGAAACCCAAAGAGCACGTCACGTACGCCCACCCGTGGAGCTGCACAGCACGCTCACTCGATGTCGTACGGGACAACCTTTCACCCAACAGCCCAAACGTCGAACCGGTCGCACCGAAACGAGCAGGAGGTTCCCCACATGGAGCATCTCTCTATGCCCGTTGGCAGATTTCCACCTTGCTACCCTCAACCTACACCTATAAATCGGTGTGCTATGCCTCGACGCCCGGAGGTTTAGGCTACATCGGTTTATCGGGGCCCATATATCCGATATGCCTTCGGTACGTTCAATACTTATTCAGCAGGGCCGCACACGGATCGGTCCTCAATCGACACGGACAGGGCTGCGCACACAAGACTTCCTCCTGCTGCGCCCTAGCCCCTGCCTAGTCTCATTTTCATTACTATAGTGATCTCACATAACTCAACCGAACCCGTATGTCCCAATGCCTATCTCGCGAGTAGATTCCAACTACTCGACTTGTACCGAAGTCCTATGACTTATTAAGCATAGCCTGTCTACTCGAGGTCCTTGACACTACCCTCACTCTTTTAGGAACCTTTGGTTATGCAAGTGGGGTTTCATTCATCCTGTACCTAATGCACATACATACTTCATATGACACATGTAAACAAAGTAAGATTTATAAAAGGGTTAATGCAAACCGGGGCTTGCCTTGTTGCTGCTGGTCAGGAGTTAGTTCTTCATCCGGAAGAAGGAAGTCCAGCACCTCCGGAGTCTCTTCTTCAATGGCTACACGTTAATGAAATACTACATGTTAATTTAGATGCAAATGTGAGTTTTAGAGTAAGACTTCTACTATTAGTTCTAATAACCAGCCTCTAACACCTGGAACTTTGTTTAAGAATTTAAATATGAACTGGTGTTGGTGGTTTGGCTTGGACTTAATCACATGGTTAAATGCTAAGTGGTTTTCCCCCTTTTCCATATTAATCCCTTAAGTGGTTAAACAGGACAGGGGTGATCTAGAGCTCCAAGGGAGCTGAGAGTTTTTGTGTGAGTTCCTTGTCACAAGAAAACTCTCTGGACCAAACATTAGCATTTTTCATGGAGTGGTTTGCTCAGAATAATTCTATTGGCAAATCAGCAAGGAAGAATTTATTCTGAGGTAGTACCCCTGTTCATGCTCAACTTAATGAACTGCAATTTCAATTATATCTCATAGAGTTTGCATGAATTTTCCTAACATTTTTGGGGTTAAGATTCGCCCAGAACTGAATTTCCAAGTTTTGGAAATTCTCTGAAAATGTTTCTGTATTCAAATGAAAACAGCACCTTCCAATTTGAATTGCTCTGACCAAATCAACTCCAAATGGTCTGATACTTTTACAGGGGTTTACTAATGTCCTAAAGAACATTCTTCCAAAATTTGGGGATTTTTGGATGAACCAAACTCCCTCTATAATTCTTTTGCTGAAAAGATTTAAAGAATTTTGCAGAATTAATTAATGGGTTTCATAAAATTGGGTTTCAGATTTGGATTGTACTCTGTTAGCGGAATCCAACAAAATTTGTTTCATAATTTTTGGATTCTCCTAACCCAAGTTGTGGTCCTCCAAAGTTTGAACTACAAACTGGACATTTCAAAATGTTTAAATGTCTGCCGGTGGGTCCCACCCGGCAGTCTTCCCCTTGCTCGCGCCAAACAGAGGCCCGCGGCGGCGCACTCCGGCGAGCGTCGCCAGAACTGCTCTCCCGGCCGTCTCCCGGCCCCAAAGTTGCCGCCCCGCCCTAACTCACGTCGCTGAACTCGTCGTTGGCGTCGTCGGCGGCCGTAGCTCACCGGAACAGGGCTCCCGACGGTGCCAGCGGCGGTTAGGGTTCCGGCGTGGTCGGGAATGCGTTACAACGCATCAAAATGTTTGGCAAAGGGTCAGAGAGCACCACGGGAGCTCGAGGGTGATGGAAATGGCCGCCAAACCCCATGAAAAGGTCGGCAACCTAGAGCTCCACGGTGAACCGAGCTGTTATTCTATGGCGGCCCGAAAAACAACCTAAACCCGGCCATTTCTCGGTCATTTCCCTTGATTCTTGGTTGAGGAGGGCCGCTAGGGAGTGAGGAAGGTGTTGGCCAGCCTGCGCGGCCAATAGCTAAACAAGTAGCAGGAATTTTTGGGTAGACCGCGCTCTACCCGAATGCACTATGTTTCGGAAGAACTGGAAATACTCTTCATCCGGTGGTTCAACCGCTATTCGGCTTGCATCTACACGATCTAGAGAGCACAGCGCACCTTTTTCGTGTAGGAGTCTGGCGGTGAAACTGGCCGTGGCGTGCTGTCCACGGGGAGCAGTTCGCGGCTTTCCGCCGGTGCTCTGTTCCTCGGCGATCGTTGCCGAATTGCACGCGCCACAGGCTAGGAGTCTCGGATTTGCGGGGCTGTCGTGGTAGAGCACGCACGGGCGCTGCTTTTTGGTGCTGCTGGCACGAGCAACCGGGGCTCGGTTGCTGCCGGCGATCGGGAAAGGAGAGCGCGGGGTGAGCTCCGGTTTAGTGCGGGGTGAGGGAAACAGCGAGCGTGCAATCAATGACGAAGGCAACGTGCTGCTGTTTGCTCCCGGTTTAACGATCGGGTTGAGGCGGCGGAGCCGACAAGCTGGTCACCAGCGCGTGTGGAGGGGGGGGCGAGGTGGCTGCTCGGTCGGCTCGGTGTCGAGCTCTGCCGAGGCCCGGTAAACCGAGTTCGCTCGGTGTTGACTTAGGGCCGAAGTCTAGCTGACTGGTGGGCCCTCTTCTCCCCCCTAATCTTCTCTGTTGTGCATATATCCCACCTACTCAGACTTGAAAAGGGAATTTAGCAACCAACTCAGAGGTAGAATTTTAATTCATCAACTTCAAACTGGTTTGGCCACCTTCCCTTCATATTTAAATTTGAAAATTCAAACTCAGTTTGAATTGTTACTAATTCGGCTCCCAACGAGATGAAGTCCAATGGGACTGAAAATTGGTGGGTCTACTCAGGAAAATATGCTGAGTTTAGATATGGAGCTAACTTTTGAATTTGGGTGATGAAAGTTGCTGCAATTTGAATTTACATTCAAATTGGCCTCTTTTTGAAATATCCCAAAAGTGCCTCAAAAAGTGTTGAATTTGCATGAGCTTTGGACTGAACCTTCCCAAGACTATTTAAATTCTAGGGGTGAGCTCAACCTATCATGTTCATGTGTAGAAACCCTACTTTGTGAAAGTGAAGGCTTTCCCCTCTAATCACTCCTTTGATGGAGGTTACTTGCTCTTCACAATATTTCCTAAGATTTCCACAATAAAAACTGTTGTGTTGTGAGGTGAAGAAAAGAAAAAAAAAGTTTTTGCAAGTCCCTTTTCTTGGGCTTTTACATCCCTCCCCCCTTAAAAGAATCTCGTCCCGAGATTATAAAAGAAGAGACAGCGATGTATTAGGGACTTACCCGTGTTGAGAAGCCATGAACTCCGGGTAATTTGAGCGAAGGAACTCCTCGCTCTCCCACGTCGCTTCTTCGGCGGTGTGGTTACTCCAGAGTATTTTGTAGAACCACAACGTTCTGCTACGCGTGGTTCGGGCTTTCTCATCAATAATTTCCACCGGATACTCATCATATGTTAAATCCGGTTTCAACTCGCCAATGTCTTCGATAGGAACAGCAGCTGTATGCTTCAAGCATTTTCGCAGTTGCGAAACATGGAAAACATCGTGGACACCAGCCAGAGATGCCGGTAGTTCCAATCGATACGCCGCTGGTCCACACTTCTCGGTGATAGCGTAGGGTCCAATAAAACGGGGAGCGAGCTTCCCCTTCACACCGAACCAATGCACGCCCTTCATCGGAGACACACGGAGGTACACGTGTTCACCAACGTCAAAGTGCAACGGTCTACGCCTCTTATCAGCGTAGCTCTTCTGCCGGGATTGAGCGGCTTTTAAATTGGCTTGAATTGTCCGAACACGCTCTTCGGCGTCGTTCACCACATCAACTCCGAATGTGACCCTTTCACCGGACTCGCACCAATTTAATGGGGTGCGGCATTTACGACCGTAGTGAGCTTCGTAGGGTGCCATCTGGATACTCGCCTGATAACCGTTGTTGTACGAGAATTCCGCCAATGGTAGGTGATCATCCCAGTTCCTACCATGGTGGATGGCACATGCTCTCAACATGTCTTCTAATACTTGGTTTACCCTCTCTGTTTGCCCATCGGTCTGAGGGTGATAAGCGGAGCTCCTAATCAACTTAGTACCCAATGCAGCGTGTAGCTGCTCCCAAAAGCGAGATACAAATAATGCACCTCGATCTGAGACAATGGTCTTGGGTACCCCGTATAGGCATACGCTATGTATAGCTCCGCATATTTGCCGGCATTGTAACGTGTATTTACCGGAATGAAGTGAGCCGTCTTGGTTAACCGATCAACGATTACCCATATGGAATCATGCTTGTTGGCTGTTAGGGGTAATCCCACAATGAAATCCATGCTCACATCTTCCCATTTCCATGCCGGGATCTTCAGGGGTTTCAACAGCCCTGATTTCTTCATGTGATCAGCCTTCACTCGTCGGCACGTATCGCACTCGGATACGTACTTAGCTACCTCCCGCTTCATCCGTGTCCACCAAAATTTCTTTTTCAAATCTTGGTACATTTTGTTGCTGCCCGTATGAATGGAGTATTTAGACAAGTGGACTTCATCGAGGATTTTCTTCCTCAGTTCCACATCTCGGGGTACGACTATGCGGTCATTAAACCATAGCGTCCCCTCATCATCTTTCCGGAAACATTTAATCTCTCCATTGTCTATCCGTCTCCGGAGATGTGCCATGCCTCTATCCGTTTTCTGAGCTGCAATGATGTCCTCCCTAATAGTAGGGATGAGAGCAAGGTTGTACAGCGATCCATAAGGAACCAAGTATAAACTTGGCTCTACCTCCTCCACCGGTGTAATGGCAAGGTGATGGACATGCGATTTCCGACTCAGCGCGTCGGCAACCACATTCGCCTTGCCGGGGTGGTAGTGAATCTCAATTTCATAGTCCTTGATTAATTCCAACCACCTCCGTTGTCTCATCTTCAGCTCCTTCTGGGTGAAAATGTATTTCAAGCTCTTGTGGTCGGTGTAGAGATGCACCAAATTCCCCAGGAGATAGTGCCTCCATATTTTCAACGCCAAAACCACTGCAGCAAGCTCAAGGTCATGAGTAGGATAATGCTGCTCATGGTTCCGAAGTTGGCGTGAGCCATATGCGACCACACGTCCTTCCTGCATCAACACGCAGCCAAGCCCAATACCGGACGCGTCACAATACACGTCGAAGGGCTTTGTTGTATCCGGCTGAGCTAACACCGGGGCTGTTGTGAGATGCTTCACCAATGTTCCGAACGCTCCTTCACACGCCGTGTTCCAAACATATTTCGTCCCTTTCTTCAGCAACTCTGTCATCGGATTAGCGAGCTTGGAGAAGCTTGGAATGAATCTCCGGTAGTACCCCGCTAACCCGAGGAAACTTCTGACTTCATGAACTGAAGTGGGAGCTTTCCATTTCAGCACTTGCTCTATTTTGCTTGGGTCAACCGCAATGCCTTCAGCTGAGATGATATGTCCCAAGAATGGCACTTGGCTGATCCAAAACTCGCATTTACTGAACTTGGTGTAGAGTTTATGGTCTCGCAATCGTTGAAGAACGATCCGCAAGTGTTCGGCATGTTCGGCTTCCGTCTTGGAGTAAACCAAGATATCGTCGATGAACACTACCACGAACTTGTCCAGCTCCGGCATGAACACCGAGTTCATGAGATACATGAAATGGGCTGGAGCATTTGTGAGACCAAAGGACATGACGAGATATTCATATAAGCCGTATCTCGTCGAGAACGCCGTCTTCGGGATATCCTCCGCCCGGATCTTGATCTGGTGATATCCAGAGCGAAGGTCCATCTTTGAGAATACACTTGCCCCCACAAGTTGATCAAACAAGATGTCAATACGGGGAAGTGGGTACTTATTCTTGATGGTGACGGCGTTGAGCGGCCGGTAGTCCACACACAGCCTCAGGGATTCATCCTTCTTCTTTACAAACAGCGCCGAGCATCCCCAAGGCGAGGAACTCGGCCTAATGAAACCCTTGCTCAACAGATCATTGAGCTGTTCTTTCAGTTCTGCCAGCTCATTTGGAGCCATTTTTTATGGTCTCCGTGATATGGGTGTAGTCCCGGGTGCAAGTTCAATCTTGAACTCGACATCCCGCTCAGGTGGCATGCCCGGAAGATCATCCGGGAACACGTCAGGATACTCCCGGACTACGGGGATGTCTTCTAACTTGAGATCTTCAGCGTTATTAATTGCTAAAACTTCCCGGACTGGCGTGTCTAATACCATGGAATGAAGACGGTGGAATGGAGAATTTAAGTGAACCGTCCGTGTCCGAGTCTCTAGGACAGCGCCATGGTATTTGTCGGTACCCGCGATATGGGGTACCCCCGCGCACAGGGGAAAATGCATAAGGATCTCGCCCTTCTCTGCAGGGAGAGCTCCGAAGGCGCCACGCATCCGGCGGGGCCGGACCTCCCTCTCCTCAGAGGAAAGCTCCGGGCCCACCATGTGGCATACATAAGACGGACCTCCCCCCTCCGCGGGAGAGAGGTCCGAGGGTGCCACGTGTCCAGCAGGGCCGAACCTCCCTCTCCTCAGAGTAGAGCTCCGGGCTTGCCACGTGGCCGACGGAAGCCGGACCTCCCCCTCCGCGGGGAGAGGTCCGAAGGCTCCACGTGTCCTGCGGGGCCAGACTCCCCTCTCCTCTGAGGAGGGCTCCGGGCCCGTCACGTGGCCAGCAGAAGAGCGCTGCCTGCCCCCGAGCGGTAGGCGGCGGGCGTAAAGACGCCTCATACCTTGCCCGTACAAGGAATTCAAGGCCCGTGTATTCCCAAGACGCGGAGACACGGAGCACGCCTCTGTCAGGTACCGTTGCGCCCAGTCGCATCACAGACTGGCGCACGGTGTCAGAACCTGCCAGCCAATAAGCGCAGCGCACGCCTGTCAGGAGGCGCTGTGACCAGTCACAGCCAGGACAGGCGTACAGAGTCTGAAGCTGCAGGCCATTGAAGGCAGCGACAAGACCGGACAAGACACGCCCTGCCGCCCCTGCCATCGCCAATGACTACACGCTACACTTAGCCTGCGGCATGGGTAGGGCGGCAGGACGAGGACTTCGACGCCAGCGCCAAGACATAATAGCTGGTAAGAAATCACCCCGGGGCCACCTGTCGGGTCCCGGGCCACCCTTGTAAGCCACTCGAGACTTGGACTATAAAAGGCTCGGGTAGGCAACGTTAGCAGGGGTTCGAACTCTGTTGGTTCGCACTCTAGCCATCAGCACCCTGGGTTCGCATTTTGCAACTCATACGCCAGCCATACACTCTCAAGCTGTAACTCACCCCCAAGCTCAGGCCTCCGGCCCTCAGCAGCAAGCAATACAGCGAGCTCCATAGCTCGCCGTGGACGTAGGGTTTTACGCTCCGGCGGCCTGAACCACGTAAAACTCGCCGTGTGAAGCTCTTACTAACTCGTTCCATCCGCGCAAGCTCTCCGCTAGGAACTAGCCCCTCCGAAAAAAGAACCTCCGCGGGCTGCCCAGTGCAGGCCCGGGGGAAGTGTCGACCGCACACTTCGACAGTATTGTAGCCATGACATCCCTAAGATTGCATCAACCTTTTGTCCCATAAGGATTATCAAGGTGGTGGGATATAGTTTCCCACCTAAGCACAGAGGTGCCTATGGAATCATCATATTAGCTGAGATCTTCCCTCCCGATGAGCAGATCCTATAAGTGCAGTCGGTTGGGAAGACTTGCAATTGTTGTTTAGCCACATAGGATGCACTTATAAAGCTGTGGGTTGCACCAGAATCAAATAATATGACGATGACTTGATTGTTGAGAGTAAACGTACCCGCCAGCACGTTGTCTCCCTCTGGGGCGTCCTCACTGTCGAGGTTGCGGACACCCCCAGTCCGTTGACCAACCTTCTTCACCGGAGGTCGGCCTCGAGCACCGCCCTGGAACTGGGCTTGCCCGCTGCTTTGCTGCCCTTGGGGACAGTCCTTCGCGAAGTGGCCCGCCTGGCCACACGTGAAGCAGGTGAAACGGGGCGGTCCCCCGCGGATTGGTGGACGGAATCCCGGGGCGCGTTGTGGCGGTTGAAACGCCCGGGGTACCGTCTGCTGCTGCTGCTGTCTTGGTGGTGGCATCGGCGGACGGAACGGGGGTGCTTGGAACGAACGTCCCCCGAACTGTTGAGGTCGCGCCGGTGGACGCCACTGCTGCCCGGATGGTGTCCGATACACCATACGGTACTTCTGGGGCGCGCCACCACCGCGGCTAGGTGGAGCGCTGCGCTTCCTCTGCTCAGCTGCTAACTCCCGCTGAGCGTCCTCTTGCATGATGGTGGCATTGACTAGGTCGTTGAATGTGCCGCGGTTCCACTGTACGAGGCACGTCTTCATTTTGGGGTGTAATCCCCGATAGAAGTGCTCCCTCTTCTTCTCCTCCGTGGAGATATAGTCTGACGCATACTGCGCCAGATGGTTGAAGGCACGGGAGTAGTCGTGGGCACTCCTCCCGCCCTGTTTCAGCTCCAAGAATTCTTGGAACTTCCTCTTCATTATTCCGGGAGGAATGTGGTAGGCGCGGAACGCCTCCCGGAACTCCTGCCATTCCACGGCATGGCCAGCCGGACGTGAGGCGACATAATTCGCCCAGCACGCACCAGCGGCACCGTGGAGCTGCTGTGCTGCGAACAGGGTCTTCTGCCGCTCCGTACACTGGAGCAGCCCAAACTTGGACTCGATGGTCCGCAGCCAGTTGTCAGCCTCCAGTGGCTCTTCAGCTTCAGTGAACACTGGAGGGTGCGTGCTCATGAAATCCGAGTACGACACTTCACGGGGCTCACGGGGCCCTCGCTCTTGACGTCCCCCCGCCTGGGACGTATTCTGCACGATCGTGCGGAGCAGGTCGGTCTGCTCCTCACGACCTCCCACCAGTGCCGCTATCACATCCGCTAGAGTAAGCGGAGGCGGCGGTGGTGGCTGCTGCTGCGGGGTGCTGTCGTAGGGCGGTGCCTGAGAGTCATCGCCTCCCCCTTGGCTAGAGCCACCTACCTCGTGCGTGGTCCTAGTGCGAACCATCTGCAACCATACGACAATAACATCAGTCCCGCAACACTTGCATGCAGTTCCATTACAATGGGCGTAAAAATATTATGACAACGAAAACATGCGATATATCTCGTAAGTAGATAATGTAATAACTTTGCACAAGCTACACCATTACCAGACCAAACACAAGCTAGTTTAATCCAACTTGATGAACCTCCACTTTGGAAGCTCAACATAACTAGGTTTGGTCACTACAAAACATTACTATCGCGTTGTCATCACGTATACCACCCTTAGGGTACAACACCCTCTCCAATGAGTTCAACTGTCATTCTTCTGTCAGAATGACCAGTTGCTACCTATTCCAAGTTTTGATCTGGTTCTGGGCATTTTCATGACTCAAGTTGAATACCAAAGTTAAAGTTAACTTCAGTATATTTACAACGAGTACTCATTTGCCCTCAGATCAGCTTTGGTTAAAAAGTTATGCTAATTCAAAGTCAACAGAATTTCCTGGAAGAATTTTAACAGCACCTCCCTTGGAAGTGGCTGTTTTCCATTCGAGTTTCCACTCAAATCTCTGTTGAAACTTCAGAAACTTTGAATTGCAAAGATATCACACATCTTCTACTCTTTCTATGGAGGTATCATATGGAATTTTTGGGTTTTTCTACTGGGAGTTATCATCGAAAAACAAAACAGTTCAGAGAATGTTCTACTCTGTCCTGGTTCTGGACAGTTCACATTCCTCTGAGATTTTAGCCATCTTAAGGTGAGTTTCAGCTCTGGAAGTCTACAACAAAGTTGTAGAGTACTTAAATACCTTTCCAGAGCTATATAGCACACCCCTCTGGCTAAAAGACCGGTGAGTTATGCCCTGTTGAAGATCAGCAAACGTGCTGCCCAAAACAGAGCACTCTGTTTTTCATCCCTTTAGCTATCCTGGTCCACTATCCCATTCTTATACCCAACCAGGGTCTTAATTGTTGAACCTAATGATTTTAGTTCCTTGTTTTCAATATTTTCATGCATATGCCTACAATGTCTCGGTACTACGTTCCTCACCAAAGAAAATCCTAACCGGATCATACCGGCATATACGTCTCAAGTGTGGCACTAAACGGTCTCTCGCACACGTTTTCTACACGGATACATACGTGGTTAGTACCTGCAGAAGACCACACAATAATGGTGCACTCAATGGTTATTCATTTCAGGCAGTTCCATATTTGAAAGTAAATACAAACGCCCGTATCATTGTCATACGGCCGTCCTTGAGTTAGGTCACGCCTCAAGGTACGTGATCGTGTTTCAACACCACACGACGGGGAACCCGAGTAGGTCATGAATGGGTCGTCACGGTTGGGAATGTTATCAACCCAACAGATACCACCTACTGCCCTGCAGGGCACGCCGATGGCAAGCGCTGCGTATGTCCTCCTGGGCTATTTCCAGACGGACACACTCTCACGTTACTGACCACGCGATGGGGTCTCCACTTACTTGCCTAATGCACGCTAGGGATTAGCGTTTCATATGAACCCAGGGACATGAAGAGTCCAAGAGTCTCATATTGACGTCTCACACCAAGCTGTGAGATCAGTCCCCGAACCACGTTTCTCGTCAGGGGGGAGCTAACCAAAATTGAACCGCTTTCGGTGGCGTTCCTTACCATACTTACCAGAGCGTAGGTGTGTCGTTGCATAATTGAATTTCAGAATTATAACACATAAGTTAGTCTTTGCCACTTTAAGTAACTATACTAATATAGTCCTTACTTGGGCAGCTACCGATTCCTCACCGTAACCTAAGTTTTCCCATAATGTAGTCCTTAAGTACTGTGCTATCCCCAATGCAGCTCTGATACCAGGCTGTGGCGGACCGGAATCCGCTCATCCAGGATCGCAGAGGGTGGTGCCGCGCGATGCGACACCCGACAGCACACGTCATAATAACATAATATATTACATGGGAAACAACTGAAACTGTACAAACAGGTATAAACTTCCGTTACAACTATTGTTTATGTTACACAGCGGAAGTCTACACTACACACCTCACGCCCGCCTATCTAGCAAAAGTTGGTTGCCCAGCCCTACGGCAACCCACACTAGCTGCACTCCTCAGCTCAGCGCGGCGTGTACGGCTCCCACTCAGCCGTGGTCCCCGACGGAGGGTAACCCTCGCCGGTGGACTCGTACTCCGAGTCCGTGGGTGGCTCCTCACCTGAAAAACACTTAAGCAGCAACCATGAGCACGAAGGCTCAGCAAGGCTTTACCGACTCACCTAAGCATGAAACTCTACATGAGGTATACCAAGACATAGGTTAGTAGCATTTCAGCAAAACGACACGCCTACAAGTTCATCCTTAGTTCATCTTTTAGCAACAAGTTAACAGTTCATGAAATCTGAAATTTAGTAAGCAGTATTTGGTGGCACACATGTAGCAATACAATTATATCAATCAGCATCATTGAATAAACATATTTCATCCATTAGTCTACGTTACGACGCAGTGAACAAGCGGTACTCGTCACCGCGAGGGACGGCGAATCGACTCGATATACACCTGCAGGGAAACCCAAAGAGCACGTCACGTACGCCCACCCGTGGAGCTGCACAGCACGCTCACTCGATGTCATACGGGACAACCTTTCACCCAACAGCCCAAACGTCGAACCGGTCGCACCGAAACGAGCAGGAGGTTCCCCACATGGAGCATCTCTCTATGCCCGTTGGCAGATTTCCACCTTGCTACCCTCAACCTACACCTATAAATCGGTGTGCTATGCCTCGACGCCCGGAGGTTTAGGCTACATCGGTTTATCGGGGCCCATATATCCGATATGCCTTCGGTACGTTCAATACTTGTTCAGCAGGGCCGCACACGGATCGGTCCTCAATCGACACGGACAGGGCTGCGCACACAAGACTTCCTCGTGCTGCGCCCTAGCCCCTGCCTAGTCTCATTTTCACTACTATAGTGATCTCACATCACTCAAACGAACCCGTATGTCCCAATGCCTATCTCGCAAGTAGATTCCAACTACTCGACTTGTACCGAAGTCCTATGACTCATTAAGCATAGCCTGTATACTCGAGGTCCTTGACACTACCCTCACTCTTTTAGGAACCTTTGGTTATGCAAGTGGGGTTTCATTCATCCTGTACCTAATGCACATACATACTTCATATGACACATGTAAACAAAGTAAGACTTATAAAAGGGTAAATGCAAACCGGGGCTTGCCTTGTTGCTGCTGGTCAGGAGTTAGTTCTTCGTCCGGAAGAAGGAAGTCCAGCACCTCCGAAGTCTCTTCTTCAACGGCTACACGTTAATGAAATACTACATGTTAATTTAGATGCAAATGTGAGTTTTAGAGTAAGACTTCTACTATTAGTTCTAATAACCAGCCTCTAACACCTGGAACTTTGTTTAAGAATTTAAAGATGAACTGGTGTTGGTGGTTTGGCTTGGACTTAATCACATGGTTAAATGCTAAGTGGTTTTCCCCCTTTTCCATATTAATCCCTTAAGTGGTTAAACAGGACAGGGGTGATCTAGAGCTCCAAGAGAGCTGAGAGTTTTTGTGTGAGTTCCTTGTCACAAGAAAACTCTCTGGACCAAACATTAGCATTTTTCATGGAGTGGTTTGCTCAGAATAATTCTATTGGCAAATCAGCAAGGAAGAATTTATTCTGAGGTAGTACCCCTGTTCATGCTCAACTTAATGAACTACAATTTCAATTATAGCTCATAGAGTTTTCATGAATTTTCCTAACATTTTTGGGGTTAAGATCCGCCCAGAACTGAATTTCCAAGTTTTGGAAATTCTCTGAAAATGTTTCTGTATTCAAATGAACACAGCACATTCCAATTTGAATTGCTCTGACCAAATCAACTCCAAATAGTCTGAAACTTTTACAGGGGTTTATTAATGTCCTAAAGAACATTCTGGCAAAATTTGGGGATTTTTGGATGAACCAAACTCCCTCTAAAATTCTTTTGCTGAAAAGCTTTAAAGAATTTTCCAGAATTAATTAATGGGTTTCATAAAAATTGGGTTTCAGGTTTGGATTGTACTCTGTTAGAGGAATCCAACAAAATTTATTTCATAATTTTTGGATTCCCCTAACCCAAGTTGTGGTCCTCCAAAGTTTGAACTACAAACTGGAGATTTCAAAATGTTTAAATGTCTGCCGGTGGGTCCCACCCAGCAGTCTTCCCCTTCCTCGCGCCAAACAGGGGCCCGCGGCGGCGCACTCCGGTGAGCGTCACCGGAACTGCTCTCCCGGCCATCTCCCGGCCCCAAACTTGCCGCCCCGCCCTAACTCACGTCGCTGATCTCGTCGGTGGCGTCGTCGGCGGCCGTAGCTCACCGGAACAGGGCTCCCGACGGTGCCAGCGGCGGTTAGGGTTCCGGTGTGGTCGGGAATGCGTTACAACGCAATAAAATGATTGGCAAAGGGTCGGAGAGCACCACGGGAGCTCGAGGGTGATGGAAATGGCCGCCAAACCCCATGAAAAGGTCGGCAACCTAGAGCTCCACGGTGAACCGAGCTGTTATTCTATGGCGGCGCGAAAAACAACCTAAACCCGGCCATTTCTGGGTCATTTCCCTTGATTCTTGGTCGAGGAGGGCCGCTAGGGAGTGAGGAAGGTGTTGGCCAGCCTGCACGGCCAATAGCTAAACAAGTAGCAGGAATTTTGGGGTAGACCGCGCTCTACCCGAATGCACTACGTTTCCGAAGAACTGGAATTACTCTTCATCCGGTGGTTCAACCGCTATTCGGCTTGCATCTACACGATCTAGAGAGCACAGCGCACCTTTTTCGTGTAGGAGTCCGGCGGTGAAACTGGCCGTGGCGTGCTGTCCACGGGGAGCAGTTCGCGGCTTTCCGCCGGTGCTCTGTTCCTCGGCGATCGTTGCCGAATTGCACGCGCCACAGGCTAGGAGTCTCGGATTTGCGGGGCTGTCGTGGTAGAGCACGCACGGGCGCTGCTTTTTGGTGCTGCTGGCACGAGCAACCGGGGCTCGGTTGCTGCCGGCGATCGGGAAAGGAGAGCGCGGGGTGAGCTCCGGTTTAGTGCGGGGTGAGGGAAACAGCGAGCGTGCGATCAATGACGAAGGCAACGTGCTGCTGTTTGCTCCCGGGTTAATGATCGGGTTGAGGCGGCGGAGCCGGCAAGATGGTCGCCAGCGCGTGCGGAGGGGGGCGAGGTGGCTGCTCGGTCGGCTCGGTGTTGAGCTCTGCCGAGGCCCGGTAAACCGAGTTCGCTCGGTGTTGACTTAGGGCCGAAGTCTAGCTGACTGGTGGGCCCTCTTCTCCCCCCTAATCTTCTCTGTTGTGCAAATATCCCACCTACTCAGACTTGAAAAGGGAATTTAGCAACCAACTCAGAGGTAGAATTTGAATTCATCAACTTCAAACTGGTTTGGCCACCTTCCCTTCATATTTAAATTTGAAAATTCAAACTCAGTTTGAATTGTTACTAATTCGGCTCCCAACGAGATGAAGTTCAAGGGGACTGAAAATTGGTGGGTCTACTCAGGAAAATATGCTGAGTTTAGATATGGAGCTAACTTTTGAATTTGGGTGATGAAAGTTGCTGCAATTTGAATTTACATTCAAATTGGCCTCTTTTTGAAATAACCCAAAAGTGCCTCAAAAAGTGTTGAATTTGCATGAGCTTTGGACTGAACCTTCCCAAGACTTTTAAAATTCTAGGGGTGAGCTCAACCTCTCATGTTCATGTGTAGAAACCCTACTTTGTGAAAGTGAAGGCTTTCCCCTCTAATCACTCCTTTGATGGAGGTTACTTGCTCTTCACAATATTTCCTAAGATTTCCACAATAAAAACTGTGGTGTTGTGAGGTGAAGAAAAGAAAAAAAAGTTTTTGCAAGTCCCTTTTCTTGGGCTTTTACAAAGATCGCGTGGCGAAGGTCTGCTCTTCAGGCTGGGTCGAGGCCGACGTCATGCTGTCGTCAGCCTCTTGGTAGCGACGCCTTTCTCGGCGTTGCTCGAGGTATACCCGGGCATCTTGACCCAAGCGACACCGCTCCAGCTCTGTCCTCAGATCCGTCGACTGGAGCCTGGTAGAGCTGGAATCTGCCGTCTGCTCGTCAACCATTGGCTTGCGCATCAGCGACATGGCCGGTTGGCCAGAGTGTCGTCCCCGCCGAAGTCGAGGGTTTGCGGCGGCGACGACGAGACGGTCTACCTCGCGAATCCACTGCTGGGTCGCTGCCTGAGGCGCGTCCCCAGCGGGCGGATTGTGCAGTAGCGCTCTTGCTGCAGCTAGCGCACCCCCACCGGGTACGCCCAGCGCTACTGAAGACCTGACGCTGGTTGGAGCCTGCATTGCCGGGGTCGGTGCTGCCAGAGCCGGTTGCTGGCTCCCAGCTTGTACCGACACACTCCGTCCTGTGACGCCCTCAATTCTGTGGAAAGCCATGGAACCGAGAACTAATGCATATGTGTGCCCAGGATGTTCATCACACATACACATACGTTCCACAAACTGAATTCAGATTATATATTACCACGAATAACAGAGTTTATTACAACACCTCATGAGTCTTGGACTCATGCTCACAGCGGAAATCTTAATTCTATGCAGCGGAAGTCCTTTTTTAAATGCGGAAGCAAAAGCTAATGCGGAAGCAAAACTAAGCAGAAGTGGCTCCATCTCTACTACCTCCACAGGCAAGGTTGAGAACAGATCACACGCCATAATGCTCTACTCGGTCTTCATAGTAGTCTTCTCTTGCTCTTGATGAAGAAATAATAATGCAAGTTTGAGTACAATGATGTACTCATCAAGTGCGGGAAAACACATGATATGCAGCTCATAAACAAGGTAGGCATAAAAGGTTTATTTGCAGAAAAGCAGTTCTGTAAAAACCATGATAAAACAACAACTTAAGTTTAAATGTAATCCCAACATGTATTAAATTACCAACATACCTCCATCACTTCCCGTGTTCCATCCAAACATTAACCAATCTTTTATTCATACTCATGAATACCTCCTCGTATTCGCTACCATCTCACCTCATAAAACAACCTCGTCTCGCACCGAGACCAATCTCATGTCATGACCCATCAGTCATGCAACCATCTCATCTCCCGGACTCCACAGTCCCAAAACAAACCATAATCAATAACCATAACCAAGAACCTTCCCAATAACCATTCCAATAACCATCCCAGGAACCATCCAATCTAATCATGGCAGTTTAGCCAGGTGCTCATGACCGTAAGCTCGGCTATCATGATAGTTTTAATAACTCTGCAGAGTTTGCACCTCTTTACCCACAAGTTTGTGATTTCGTCACCCGTCGGCGACTGCAGAACCTCCATTATACCAGTACACATCCGTCGGTGTATGGTCAAGAGATCACAAAATAGCTTTTACAAAGGGGTTACTAGATGTATGGACTCACTAAGGTTTCACCGGCAGGCAAGAATCTCCAATTCTCCCACCCATGGGCCCCCTCTTGTGCCATGCAGTTCCCAGATCAGTCCTCACTCGACTCCCATTCCCCACGCCTTCCACAGTCCATAACACTCTAGCAACTTACCTAATTACTCAGCTAAGCCGCACCCATATTTGGCCTTGTGGTGGCACTGTTATCCTGGCATGTGCATGCATGAACCGGTCCTTAGATCTACGGCAAGTAAAACCACCATCTCATGCTACCTCATACACAAACCCAGGCTTGCCTAGATCTCCCTCCGATCCATGTTCATTAACATCATCAATTCCTCATTATCATTACGAGTGCAGTTAGCTAGACACATCTATCTCGCTTCCCGATCCTAGAGACTCAGCGAAGCATAAAGCAAAAACCATACCCGACTCATAAACTTCCCAGGCGACAAGGGTGGTTTAATCAAAACTAGTAAACTCCTATAAAAGGGTTTCCCATCATGTTTGACTCAGTACGCACACCTTTACGCAAAACAAAATAGTTTTACTCAAATCATAGGATCAACATGGTCAAGGAGCACTTGCCTTGTTCTTGCGGTTCCGGTTGTTCTTGATTCTCAAAACGTTGTTGCTGCACTTGTCGTAGACAGCTTCCTTAGTTTGTCCTGCTATGTAGGATTCACGTGCATACAAATTCACAGCAATCAATATCATGCACAAACCCTAAACTAGATGCGATGATGCACATGCATGCTATCCTACGATTAGTTCTATTAGATTAATCTGGTGTTCTTGCATGGCTTGCATGGTCAAAGGTGTTCAGATCAAAGATGAACGTGGCGATGATCTTGTCTTTAGATCAAACTGATCATCGAATGTTCTGCCCACGAAAAGGCTTCTGTTCGAAAGGAATCGAAGAACAGACGCAAAGAGATGAACACATTGATGTCGTAAGGTGGTATTGAAGTCCTACCTCACGTTCTTCTTGTCTTCGGGGTCCTCCTCAGACCGCTTGGTTCTCCTCCGATGATCTCCCTTGTTGTGCTTCGGCGATGTTTTGCTCTGCGAGTTAGGGCTAGGGCTCTAAGTCGTCGGCTCAGGAGTTGAAAGAGAAGTTCGTGTTTTGGGTTCTATTTATAATTGGGAAGAGAAGAGTCCTAATCTGATCGGATCCTGAATAAGAGTCTTATTCAGATCTTTGTTAGATCCTGACGTCTTATCTTCGGTAACCATCGTGGATTTTAGATCGGTTTCTGTTGCGTACCGGTGTCCTTACGCGTAACAACTGCTTCAGAACTCGTTACCTCCGTGATGATGAGCTCCGGAAGCTCCACGTGTCCTCCGGGCCTGGTATCTCCTCATCCGCAGAGACAAGCTCCGGTTGTGCCGCGTGTCAATCGATCGAGACCTCCCTCTTCTTCGGAGACGAGCTCCGCGCACGCCACGTGTGGGTGCCGGTCTTTCCGCTCTCCTTTCCTCAGGGACATGCCCCGAGGTCGACACGTGTTTAGCTGCGACGGACCTTCCGGTGATAAGCTCCGGTGGCGACACATGTTCGATAGATCTGGACTTCTCTGAGATGAGCTCCGAGATTGACACGTATCCCCCGCGACTGGCCCTCTTATTTCCGTGAAGACTTGCTCCGGGGATGACACGTGTCCTATGAAAAATGCCTTTGCTTCTTCCGAAGAGGCTAGCTCCGCGGCAGCACGTGTCCCACAGGGTCGGACCTCTTTCCAATTGTGGAGGTGACCCCCGAGCCTGCCACGTAGCCAGTTTAGTGGCGGACCTCTCCCACATGTCTCGGGGATGAGCTCCGAATACGCCACGTGGTCTGCTGGCCGTGGAAGTTGCCTTCGGTGCTCTCGGAGAGCATTATTGGCTATCTTTTTGATATTTGTCTCTGTTCCTTCTTTTCTTAAAATGTTTTTCTTCTTCATAAAACATGAACATATGCTGACACCCGAGATGAGGGTGTCACAAATCTACCCCCCTTAATTGAATCTCACTCTCGAGATTCGTTAGTAGAAAATAGATGGGGGAATTCAGCCTTAATATCCTCTTCACGCTCCCATGTGGCTTCAGCTTCAGTGTGATGGCTCCATTGTACTTTGCACCATCGAATCACCTTGTTTCGGGTGACCCTTTCCTTTACGTCCAAGATTCGGATAGGGTGTTCTGCGTAAGTCAGGTCCTCTTGAAGTTTAAGTTCTCCCATTGACACTTGTTCTTCTGGTATTCTCAAGCACTTCTTGAGCTGGGATACATGAAACACGTCATGTACGTCGGAGAGGTGGTTTGGGAGCTCTAGTTGATAGGCTACTTTTCCTCGCTTATCCAAAATCTTAAATGGTCCGATGTAGCTAGGCGCTAGTTTGCCTTTGACATTAAAACGTCGTTGGCCTCGGATAGGCGATACCTTAAGGTATACGAAGTCTCCTACTTCAAAGGTCAACTTCCTACGCCTATTGTCCGCATAGCCTTTCTGTCGTGACTGAGCAGCCTTTAAGTTTTCCCGTATCGTTTGGACTTGCTTTTCAGCCTCTTGTAGTACTTCGGGTCCAAACACCTGGTTCTCTCCAGTCTCGTTCCAGAACAGTGGCGTTCTACACCGTCTACCATATAAGGCTTCGAAAGGCGACATCTTCAAGCTAGCTTGATGGCTGTTGTTATAAGAGAACTCGGCATACGGTAAACTCCTATCCCAACTACGCCCACGTTTCAAGGCGCAAGCTCTCAGCATGGCCTCCAAAATTTGGTTCGTCCTCTCGGTTTGCCCATCTGTTTGTGGGTGATAGGCGGAGCTCAAATTCAGTCGTGTACCCATGGCTTTCTGCAGCTTCCTCCAGAATCTAGAGATAAACTGAGAACCTCGATCTGAGACTATCCTCTTCGGAACTCCATGACGGCACACGATCTGCTCCATGTACAACTCTGCCAACTGTGTAACGTTGTAACTGGCCTTTACCGGAAGAAAATGGGCGGTTTTCGTCAACCGGTCCACAATGACCCAGATGGAGTCGTATCCTGACTGAGTTCGTGGCAATCTGACAATAAAGTCCATACTGATGTCCTCCCATTTCCATTCAGGTATTTTCAAAGGTTGCAACAATCCAGCGGGTTTTTGATGTTCGGCTTTTACCCGTTGGCATGTGTCGCATAGGGCAACGTATTCGGCTATATCCCTCTTCATACCATCCCACCAATAGCAGGTTTTCATGTCCTTGTACATTTTGGTGCTCCCTGGATGTATGGAATAGGGTGAATCATGTGCCTCCTTCAATATCATATCGCGAAGGTGTCTTATGTTTGGCACACAAATCCTTTTTCCTAGCCAAAGCCTACCCTTTTCATCCTCTTTGAAATCCTTCTCTATCCCTTGTCGGATTCTTTCCTTGATCCCCTCGTCCGTTGCTTGTCCCTTTCTTATTTCTTGCTCCAATGAGGAGTGGATCTCCATCATTTCCATGTTATTCAAGAATCCGAGTTGTAACCGTTCGAACTCCTTACGTAGTTCTGGTGGTAGCTCCCGAACCGTGAGTTGGTGGCATGCTCCCTTTCTGCTCAATGCGTCAGCTACTACATTGGCCTTCCCGGGGTGGTAATTGATTCTTACATCATAATCCTTGATGAGTTCTAACCATCGACGTTGCCTCAAATTCAAGTCCGTTTGTGTAAATATGTACTTGAGGCTTTTATGATCCGTATAGATCTCACATCAATGACCAAGGATATAATGTCTCCAAATCTTCAATGCATGCACCACTGCTGCTAACTCCAAATCATGCGTAGGATTATTAAGCTCATGCTTATTTAATTGTCGTGAGGCATAGGCTACCACTTGTCCTTCCTGCATGAGTACACACCCGAGCCCTTGTCTGGATGCGTCACAATATATGTCAAAGCTCTTGCTTACGTCTGGCAATACCAGAACTGGTGCTGTGGTTAGCCTTTTCTTGAGTTCCTCAAAACTTTCTTGGCAGGCTGGTGTCCATTGAAAGACCTTCCCCTTCATTAACAACTCCATCATATGTTTTGTTATCTTAGAGAAGTCTTTAATGAAGCGCTGATAGTATCCTGCCATTCCAAGGAAACTTCGAATATCCCTCACGCTCTTCGGTTGGTCCCATTTCAGAACATCTCTCACCTTTCCAGGATCAACCGATACCCCTTCCTTGGAGATGATGTGGGCTAGGAAGGATATTTCCCTTAGCCAAAATTGACACTTGTTGAGCTTGGCATACAACTGATGCTCTCGCAACTTCTGCAAGGTCAATCTCAGATGTTCTTCATGCTCCTCCTCACTTTTTGAATACACCATAATGTCGTCGATGAAAACCACGACGAACTTGTCCAAGTACTCCATGAAAACCTTATTCATAAGGTACATGAAGTATGCGGGTGCATTCGTCAATCCAAAAGACATAACGGTATATTCATATGAACTATACCGTGTCCGAAAGGCTGTCTTAGGTATATCGGAGGGCTTAATCTTCAGCTGGAAATATCCCGACCGAAGATCATGTAAAAGCCCAAGAAAAGGGACTTGCAAAAACTTTTTTTTCTTTTCTTCACCTCACAACACAACAGTTTTTATTGTGGAAATCTTAGGAAATATTGTGAAGAGCAAGTAACCTCCATCAAAGGAGTGATTAGAGGGGAAAGCCTTCACTTTCACAAAGTAGGGTTTCTACACATGAACATGAGAGGTTGAGCTCACCCCTAGAATTTAAAAAGTCTTGGGAAGGTTCAGTCCAAAGCTCATGCAAATTCAACACTTTTTGAGGCACTTTTGGGTTATTTCAAAAAGAGGCCAATTTGAATGTAAATTCAAATTGCAGCAACTTTCATCACCCAAATTCAAAAGTTAGCTCCATATCTAAACTCAGCATATTTTCCTGAGTAGACCCACCAATTTTCAGTCCCATTGGACTTCATCTCGTCGGGAGCCGAATTAGTAACAATTCAAACTGAGTTTGAATTTTCAAATTTAAATATGAAGGGAAGGTGGCCAAACCAGTTTGAAGTTGATGAATTCAAATTCTACCTCTGAGTTGGTTGCTAAATTCCCTTTTCAAGTCTGAGTAGGTGGGATATTTGCACAACAGAGAAGATTAGGGGGGAGAAGAGGGCCCACCAGTCAGCTAGACTTCGGCCCTCAGTCAACACCGAGCGAACTCGGTTTACCGGGCCTCGGCAGAGCTCGACACCGAGCCGACCGAGCAGCCACCTCGGCCCCCCTCCGCACGCGCTGGCGACCAGCTTGCCGGCTCCGCCGCCTCAACCCGATCGTTAACCCGGGAGCAAACAGCAGCACGTTGCCTTCGTCATTGATCGCACGCTCGCTGTTTCCCTCACCCCGCACTAAACCGGAGCTCACCCCGCACTCTCCTTTCCCGATCGCCGGCAGCAACCGAGCCCCGGTTGCTCGTGCCAGCAGCACCAAAAAGCAGCGCCCGTGCGTGCTCTACCACGACAGCCCCGCAAATCCGAGACTCCTAGTGTGGGGACCACCCCGTGGTTCACCCACTCCAGGAATCGCATAGGGTGGTGCCGTGCGATGCGGCACCCAACAGCACACACGAAAAGAATAACGGATAACATACAAACTTTTATTTGATATAAAACAGCGGAAGTCTTTTTACAAAACCTAATTAACAGCGGAAGTTATATACATAGTTGCTCCCAAACCCTAACTAAGCAAAAGTGCAGCCGTCCAGCCCGGGGACGCTACACACTAGCAGCATGGAACCGGAGATCACGGCGGCGTGCATGGCTCCAGCTCGGCCGTGTACCCCGACGGGGGCATCGCCTCGTCCTCGGAACCTTCCTCATAACTCTCACCTGCACACAGCTCAAATATTGCAACCGTGAGCACGAAGGCTCAGCAAGTCTTAACCGTCAACCCTAGGCATGGAACTCTACGTGCAAGGATGTATAAGGTAGGAAAGGTTTTTGCAAGAAAGACACGCCTATAAGTTGATCCCTACTTTCAGTTTTATAGCAGCAGATTCATGTGCCTTAGACAGCTCTCACATCGGAAGTCCACAATCAAACAAGAAACGCTTTCCCCCGATGTGGAGATGCCCAAAGTGGAATATAAACTTAATTAGCTCTATATCTACAACAATCAAGGTATTCAAGACATTAAGATCAATACAGCATTTTCAGTTGGCTTATTTCACTTCTTACTACGTCACAGCGCAGTGCACAAGCGGGTACTCAAATAACCGCGAGGGACGGTGATTGCAATCAAGACACACCCGGATAACACGTTGCATACACCCACTTTCAGAAGCGTGATTCCACACCCCTTCCTACTCTGTTGTATGCAACAACCTTTCAAAGGCAACCCAAATGCCGAAGCGGTCCATCCGTAACGGGTAGGAGGTCCCCGCGTGGAGCGTGACTGTGCCCACCGGCAGATTTACACCTTGCTACCCTCAACCCACTCCTATTTACGGTTGGGTAAGCCTCGACACCCAGGTTAACCAATTACATCGGTTTCCTGGTTCCCATATGCCAGTATGCATCCGGTACTGTTCGATACTTGTCCAGCAGGGCCGCACACGGACGGTCCTCAACCGACACCAACAGGGCTACGCACGTTTAGACCTCTGCTCACTGCTTCCTATCCCCCCTGCTGGGTCTCATTTTCATAACTCAAGCCATTATCTACCTCTTTTCTTCCCGTGTGATAAGTACTATCTCGCGAGTAGCTTCCAACCACTCGACTTCTACCGAGATCCTATACATTAGCATGGCAATCTCTACTCGTCGGTTTGTAAACTACCCAACCCTTTATAGGATTTAAAGAGGCTATGCAAGTGGGGTTTCAATCACCCTAACTCTAATGCAACCATTCACCCTAGACATAAATGATACAAATAAAAACTTTATAAAAGGTACTTAAGTGCAAACCGGGGCTTGCCTTGTTGCGAGTTAAAGGGAAAGTCAGCTTCTGGTGGGACGACGTCCAACGGCTCCGGCGTATCCTCAACTTCGGTCACTATTATGAAATGTAATAAAATATATGTATAAGTATTAAGGATTTATAAGAATTAGACTTCTACTCATAGCTACTGCTATTTAAAATCCTTAATTGGCTTTGGGATTTTTACAGTGGATACTAGACTCTCTAAGGATGATTTGAGCCAAATTTGGAGATATGTCATTGCACAATGTAGTATTTAAAATTCCTACAAGTACAATGCTTCTCTAAATTTTGAGCCCAAATCAGGAGCTTTGACATGGATAATGGTGGAAGATCTGATTAGGGTAAGTCTCCATGGTTCTAACAAAATTTGTTTCACCATTTTTGGAGCTACCATCAGAGGGATATGAATTTTTGAACTTAGACAGGAGTTCTGAAAAAGCTTCTGTTTAAATTTGAATTTTCAAATAAAGGCTGAACTTGAGAAGGTAATTTGACCTAGCAAATGACCTCCAATGAAGCCCAAATTTTTACTGGAGATCAGTATCTATGAAGAGGATTTGCTACCCAAATTTGGGAATATTTCATAAAGAATTGCTCCTGTAATAAATCCCTAAAGGATTTACTAAAAACAATTCTACAGAAATTCCTGGGTATTTTCATAGTCAAAATTTGGTTTCTCTGTGAAGTACTCCTCATGAGGAACCCAACAAAATTGGTCTCACTCTTTTTGGAGTTTTCTACACAAAGTAATGGCCTTGCAAAGATCAGCTAATTCCTGAAATTATTTCTCTAATAGAAACTTCAAATAATTTGGGCTGGGCCCACTGTTTTAAATCGGACCAGTGAGATTTTGGCAACACCGGGGGCTACGGGGTTATTCCCGCGCAGCCGCACTAGATCCGGCGCCATAAACCGATCCTCGCGCGAACCCGGAGGCTGACCGGTGGGACCGGCCTCCCCTTCGTCTTCCTCGCGCTGCCCGCGCCTCCCGCGGCGGCGCACGCCGGCGAGGCTCGCCGGGACGGGGTTCTTGTGGTCCAAACTTTGTCAAACTCGCCGCCTGTGAGTTCTACACCGTGCTGAACACGATGGTGGGGTCGGGAGCCGATGACAACGGCCGGGACGGTGCTTGCACCGGCGACCATGTCGAACCTTACTTCGGCGACCTCGCTCTCCCTCAACAGTGGGTCTTTCAGGCTAGGGTTGGCTCTAACAGCACCAGTGTCCCATGGACATCCTCGACCCAGAGCTCGCTCTCCCTGAAACCCACCGGAGATGGGACCTCACCGGCGACCTGAGCCCGCAAAACTCCGGCGGCGACAAAAACTCGATACCCGACATCTCTACTTGCTCATTTGAGCTGCTAGAACTTCGGGGAGATGCGCAAGCCAGTGCTGGAGCTACTGTAAGCTCATCTAGCGCGGAGCTACCCCAAGCACAACAAATTTTTGGCTAGACCCGGCTCTATCCGTCGGTGTACAGTTTGGGGAAACGGTGAAATTCTCACCACCGGTTCTAACAAACGCTAAACCGCCTCCGGCTACACGACCAGGACATGTCCACGCACCTTTCTTGTATAGGAAGTCGGGGGAGAGGGTGGCCGGTTGCTGCTGTCGACGGAGAGCCGAAACGGCGAGGTTCGGCCACCTTGAAGCTTTGGCGCAAATCCGCGTTTCTCGAGCAGTTCGGACCGGCAAACCTCAAAGGGGCTTTGGCAAGGGCTAGAGCACGTCCAGGCGATGCTCTTTGCTGTGGAGCGCTCGAGCAATCGAGCTTGGAGGGCTGTGGTCAATCGGAGAGAGCTGAGCGGCGGTGTTCAGCGGAAATGAGACGGTCGCGGCGCTGCACGAGCTGAGGAGGAGGAGAAGTAGCGCTGGGGTACTCGGGCGGCCGCTCTTATCGCCCATGCGCGCGCGCCGACGTCGGCCAGCGAGAACCAGCTCGGTGGCTCGGTGAGGGCGTCGGGGGGAGCGCTTTTCCGAGAGCTGTCGCGCCGCGATCAACCGGGAACAGAGAGAGAGAGGGAAAACAGTCGGTTGTTTGCTTTAGGTGGCTGACAATTGGGCCCCACTTCCCCCTTTGTTTAGTAAAACTTTTCTGATATTTTTCCCTCCAGCAACTCCACATTAAAAGCTTTACTTCATCCCAAAGTTATGTTTGAATTTGCAGAATTCAACTGGTTTGAATTCTGGTGTAGAATTTGAATGGGGTTTGATCATTTGAATTTGAAAAAGAGTTTGAATTCTCCACTTTATATTGCCTTAAAAGTATAGCAAACCAGCTCCAAAATTTCCAATTTTTGGCATGGCTGCTTATTAAAAGGTGGAGAACACATTTGTGAAACCAAATTTTCAAATTGAGGGAATTGGAATTTGAAACTGAATCTGAAATAAAGGTTAGAGGGCTTCTCCTTTTAATTCCAAACAAATATCAAAACTCCTCCAAATGAGCTGAAATTTGGAAGGTTGAATATTTGGACTATGAAGATCCAAGTTATGAACTTAGACTCCCATGTTTGGAAGTTTTGGGAAGTCTAAACCCCTCACTTTGAACTTATACCATTATAATTCAAAGTTTTTGTTCCCCTCATTTTTCATAAGTGTATATGAGCTGATTTTTCTTGCTACCACTTTTGGGGATTTTACATCCCTCCCCCCTTAAAAAGAATCTCGTCCCGAGATTCCAAAGGAAAAGCAAAGTGGGAAAAAAACTTTACCGGGTATAGGATGATAGCAAGTCCGGATAATACGTTTGTAGATAATCCTCGCTTTCCCATGTCGCCTCATCAGCGGTATGGTTACTCCACAAGACCTTGTAGAACCCTAAGGTCCGGTTTCTTGTGGCACGAGTCTTTTCATCGATGATCCGGATTGGATACTCCGTGTACGTGAGGTCCGGGTGAAGAACTTCTATGTCTTCCGTGCGGATTTCAGCTGAGGGTTTGAGGCACTTCCGCAGCTGAGAGATGTGGAAGACATTGTGAATGCCTGCGAGAGACGCTGGTAACTCCAGGCGATAGGCCACGGGTCCGCATCTTTCAATGACGGCGAACGGACCAATGAACCGCAGCGCAAGTTTACCCTTCACTCCGAAACGATGAACTCCCTTCATCGGAGACACACGGACATAAACATGGTCCCCGATGTCGAAGTGGAGAGGGCGGCGTCTCTTATCCGCATAGCTCTTCTGACGAGATTGAGCAGCCTTGAGATTGGCTTGTATTACTCGCACTCGTTCTTCAGCTTCATTCACAAGTTCAATGCTGTAGATGACTCGCTCGCCGGACTCGCACCAGTTGAGAGGTGTGCGGCATTTCCGGCCGTAGAGAGCTTCATACGGCGCCATCTTGATGCTAGCTTCATAGCCATTGTTGTAAGAAAACTCCGCCAACGGCAAATGATCGTCCCAATTCTTGCCGTGGTGGATGGCACACGCGCGTAGCATGTCTTCAAGCACTTGATTCACCCGTTCAGTTTGACCATCTGTCTGCGGGTGATACGCGGAGCTTCGGATCAGTTTGGTCCCCAATGATGTGTGCAGCTGTTCCCAAAACCGAGAGACAAACAGCGCACCGCGATCTGAAATAATGGAGCGGGGAACACCGTGCAAGCATAAGATTCTTGCAATATAAAGCGCCACATATTGCTTGGCCACGTACTTTGTATGTACGGGGATAAAATGAGCCGACTTGGTTAGTCGATCGACTATCACCCAAATCGAGTCATGCTTGTGAGACGTGAGAGGTAGCCCGACTATGAAGTCCATGCTGATATCCTCCCACTTCCACGCCGGAGTGTTTAATGGTTGCAGCTGTCCGGCTTTACGCATATGGTCGGCCTTCACACGCCGACACGTATCACATTCGGATACGTATTTGGCGATCTCTCTCTTCATCCGTGTCCACCAAAACCTGGTTTTCAGATCCTGGTACATCTTGTTGCTGCCCGGATGAATAGAATACTTGGACAAATGAGCCTCGTCCAAGATTTTCTTCCGAAGCTTCATGTCACGGGGTACCACTATACGGTCTTTAAACCATAGAGTGTCGTGTTCATCTCTTCGGAAGCATTTCATTTCGCCATTCTCCATCCTTCTCCGAATGTGCGACATCCCCATGTCTTTCTTCTGAGCTTCCATAATCTCCTCTCTTATGGTTGGGATGAGAGCAAGATTATATAATGCCCCGTATGGAACCAAGTACAGGCTCGGCTCCCCCTCTTCAAGTGGGGTGATGGACAGATTGTTGACATGGGATTTGCGGCTTAAGGCATCGGCAACCACGTTTGCCTTACCGGGGTGGTAGTGAATCTCGATCTCATAGTCTTTGATCAGTTCTAGCCATCTCCGTTGCCGCATATTCAACTCCTTTTGAGTGAATATATATTTCAGACTTTTGTGGTCGGTGTAGAGGTGCACTAAGTTCCCAAGCAACTAGTGCCTCCACATCTTCAAGGCCAATACCACAGCAGCGAGCTCAAGATCATGAGTCGGATAGTGCTGCTCGTGGTTACGAAGTTGACGTGAGCCATAGGCGACCACTCTTCCTCCTTGCATCAATACACAGCCAAGCCCGATGCCAGACGCATCACAATATACGTCGAAGGGCTTGGTCGTATCTGGCTGAGCTAACACCGGGGCTGTAGTAAGATGCTTCACTAATTCTTGGAAAGCTTCTTCACAAGCTGAGTTCCAAACATATTTGATCCCCTTCTTTAACAGTTCAGTCATCGGCTTAGCAAGCTTGGAGAAATTTGGTATGAATCTCCGATAATATCCTGCTAACCCGAGGAAACTCCTGACTTCATGGACGGATGTGGGGGACTTCCATTTCAGCACTTGTTCGATTTTGCTTGGATCAACCGCAATGCCTTCTGCAGAAATAATGTGACCAAGGAATGGCACTTGGCTGATCCAAAACTCGCACTTGCTGAATTTAGCATAAAGCTTATGGTCTCTTAATCGTTGAAGTACGATATGCAAGTGTTTGGCGTGTTCTTCTTTAGTCTTGGAGTAAACCAAGATGTCGTCTATGAACACCACCACAAACTTGTCCAACTCCGGCATGAACACTGAGTTCATGAGATACATGAAATGTGCCGGGGCGTTGGTGAGACCAAAAGACATGACGAGGTATTCATACAACCCATATCTCGTCGAGAAGGCCGTCTTTGGAATATCCTCCGCTCGGATCTTGATTTGATGATATCCGGAGCAAAGATCCATCTTGGAAAATACACTCGCACCCACAAGTTGATCGAAGAGGATATCAATGCGGGGCAGTGGATATTTATTCTTGATGGTGACAGCGTTGAGAGGTCGTGACACGACCCCACTGGTCCTGTCGAGCCAGGATCACGCTGAGGGGTGCTGCGTTGCACAACACCGTATAACACACGTCAAAGGTACAAAGCGGAAGCGGAAGCTTTATTACATAAACAAGTTTATTAACATGTTTACATCAAAATAAGTTTAGTCCACACTCGCGGGCGTAGACTAAGCATCAAGTGCACGTTCAGCCCTCGAACGTGTCCTTGCTAGCACACTCGCACACTAACTCTGTGGCGTGCACGACTCCCACTCGACGGGGTTCCCCTCCTGGGGTTCCGTCTCCTCTTCGGGAGTCCCTTCCTCATAGAACCCTGCAAAAGCTTCAAACACAAGCAGTGAGCACGAAGGCTCAGCAAGTCTGACCCGTCTCACCTAAACATGAAACTTCTACATGAGGGTGATGGGTTGCATGAGGTAAAAATCATTTGCAAGGACTCGCCTAATTAGTAGAACCTTACTTTCAAGTTTTAGCAGCAGGTTGTGGAGAACTTTACGCTAAGGCACATGAGAGAGCCGCAATCAAACAAGAAACGCATTTCTCTCATGTACTTTGCCCAAAGTTGAAAAGAACTTTAGTTAGCACTAAGCTACAACATATCATTAACAATCAATATCCAACTTTCAATCAGCAACATTTTAACATGTAACTAGCCTGTTCTTTCTACGTCACGGTACAGTGAACAAGTGGTACTCACTGACCGCGAGGGACGGCGATTATAATCGATTTACACCTGCAGGGTTACCCGAACAACCCGTCACGTACGCCCGTACTCGATGTTGCCTACAACAACCATCACGGACGCCGTACGCGACTACCTTTCACCCGTTAGCCAAATATTGAACCGGTCCCATCGTCCCGAGCAAGAGGTCCCTGCACGCGCATCTCTGTGCCGCCAGCTGATTTACACCTCGAGCTCTCAACCTACCCTCTGAACGACGGGCAATGCCTCAATACCCAGCTACCCGAGTTACATCAGTTTCCCGGTTCCCATATAGCCGGTAGGTCTTCGGTACTGTTCTAGCTTGTTCAACAGGCCCGCACACGGCTCGGTCCTCAATCGACACAAGCGGAGCTACAGCACACAGGCCCCAAAGTCCTGCTGCCCTTACTCTCCGCTCGGTCTCATTTTCTTGCCATGTGTATCATGTGCTATCTCTACCCGAGCAATGTGCCTCTAGCCTATTCTCGCGAGTAGTTCCAACTACTCGACTTGTACCGAATCCTACTCTATCCTAGCAATGCAGTGGCTAACGGGGTTTGCAATCCTAAACCCCAACCCATGGTTTTCTTGGCTATGCAGTGGGGTTTCCAAACAAGACTCTGATGCACAACATAAAGAAAACAAGTATGTGCTCAAAACAATAAAAATTTATAAAATGGTTAATGCAAACCGGGGCTTGCCTTGCTGCTCTTGGTCGTAGGCTAGCTGTTCCTCCGGAGTAACGAAGTCTAGGACTTCGGGTTCCTCCTCGACCTTAGCGACTACATGATAAGAACAATGTATGTATTAATTAAATGCTTTTGTATTAACTTTGAAG
>JASWHV010000315.1:7500-10000 GCA_030760725.1 Neostapfia colusana
CAACAGCTTGAGATGACCAGCAGCCTCTCAGACACCAGAACACATCTCACCGAAGACACGGTGGGTGCACCATGTTTCCCGTATCCGACAGTTTCGCACCCATCAGCCAACAGCTTGTCATGACCAGCATCCTCTCAGCCGCCGGAACACGTCTCACCGAAGACAAGGTGGGTGCACCATGTTTCACGTATCCAACAGAATCGCACCGCTTCGCCAACAGCTTGAAATGACCAGCAGCCTCTCAGCCACAGGAACACGTCTCTCTGAAGACGAGGGTGGGTGCACCATGTGTCCCTTATCCGACAGTTTTGCACCCATTCGCCAACAGCTTGAAATGACCAGCAGCTTCTCAGCCACCGGAACACATCTCACCGAAGCCACGGCGGGTGCACCGTGTTTACCGTATCCGACAGTTTTGCACCGATTCGCCAACAGCTTGAAATGACCAGCAGCCTCTCAGCCACCAGAACACGTCTCACCGAAGACACGGAGGGTGCACCGTGTTTCCCGTATCCGACAGTTTCGCGCCCATTCGCCAACAGCTTGAAATGTACCAGCAGCCTGTCAGCCACCAGAACACGTCTCACCGAAGACACGGTGGGTGCACCGTGTTTTCCATATCCCACAGTTTCGCAACCATTCACTTACAGCTTGAAATGACCGGCAGTCTCTAAGACACCGGAACACATCTCACCGAAGACACATGGATGCACCATGTTTCCCGTTTCCGACAGTTTCGCACCCATCAGCCAACAGCTTGACATGACCAGCAGCCTCTCAGCCGCCAGAACGCATCTCACCGAAGACAAGGTGGGTGCACGAAGTTTCACGTATCAAACAGTATCACACCGCATCACCATCAGCTTGAAATGACCAGCAGCCTCTCAGCCACCGGAACACGTCTCTCCAAAGACAAGGCGGGTGCACCGTGTGTCCCATATCCAACAGTTTCACACCCATTCGCCAACAGCTTGAAATGTACCAGCAGCCTGTCAGCCACCGGAACACGTCTCACCAAAGACACAGTGGGTGTTTCACGTATCCAACAGTATCACACCACTTCGCAAGCAGCTTGAAATGACCGGCAGCCTCTCAGCCACCTGAACACATCTCACCGAAGACACGTGGGTGCACCGTGTTTCCCATATCCGACAGTTTCACACCCATCAGCCAATAGCTTGACATGACCAGCAGCCTCTCAGCCGCCAGAACACGTCTCACCGAAGCCACGACAGGTGCACCGTGTTTCCCGTATCCAACAGTTTCGCGCCCATTCGCCAACAGCTTGAAATGTACCAGCAGCCTGTCAGCCACCAGAACACATCTCACCGATGACACCATGGGTGCACCGTGTTTCCCGTATCCGACAGTTTCGCGCCCGTTCGCCAACAGCTTGAAATGTACCAGCAGCCTGTCGGCCACCTGAACACGTCTCACCGAAGACACGTGGATGCACCGTGTTTCCCGTTTCCGACAGTTTCGCACCCATCAGCCAACAGCCTGACATGACCAGCAGCCTCTCAGCCGCCAGAACACATCTCACCGAAGACATGGTGGGTGCACGATGTTTCACATATCCAACAGTATCACACCGCTTCGCCAACAGCTTGAAATGACCAGCAGCCTCTCAGCCACCGGAACACATCTCTCCGAAGACAAGGAGGGTGCACCGTGTGTCCCGTATCCGACAGTTTCGCACCCATTCGCCAACAGCTTGAAATGACCAGCAGCCTCTCAGCCACCAGAACACGTCTCACCGAAGACACGGAGGGTGCGCCGTGTTTCCCATATCGGACAGTTTCGCGCCCATTCGCCAACAGCTTGAAATGTACCAGCAGCCTGTCAGCCGCCAGAACACATCTCACCGAAGACACGGTGGGTGCACCGTAATACCCGTATCGGTCCATACCATCGCATGATAAACCAGAATCCGTACGGCCACCAGCCCACCATTGCGATGGCTGACAGTGCAACCAGATCTTCAAGCATTGGGTACATGCAATTCACTAAATAGTAAGGCCACAACACCCTAAGCCCACAAGAATCTGGTTTGAGCACTGCCCACCCCGACAGGAAAACGGACCGGTAACCATCCAGCCAACAATCCGTCCCATACCCGGGGGACGCCACAGCCACGTTTATCTGGCACCAGGATGATGTATCCACCCAAAAAGGGTGGCACAATGTGTCCCGAAGCCAAAATCCGTGTTGCACCGTCGCATCTGTGTTCATCTCAGTGAAGGTCCCCAAGGCCGGTAGGATGTTGGCAGCCTTGGATCATCCCAACACCGAGATCCGGTGGATGTAGTACACCGCGAGGGGAGGTAATCAAGGTTCCTTTCAGTATCCGACATCATCCTACTTTGCCCCGAGCTGACAGACCACCTCCCCCTAATATACCTTAGGAGCGCCCCCCCTCCCAGGAGTATGGGGGATTTTTGGGACTGCTGAGCGCACTATTTGGGAGAAGCCCAAAAAGTGGTATTTTTCTGGTTTTGCC
>JASWHV010000315.1:20000-25000 GCA_030760725.1 Neostapfia colusana
CCACCTGAACACATCTCACCGAAGACACGTGGGTGCACCGTGTTTCCCATATCCGACAGTTTCACACCCATCAGCCAATAGCTTGACATGACCAGCAGCCTCTCAGCCGCCAGAACACGTCTCACCAAAGCCACGACAGGTGCACCGTGTTTCCCGTATCCAACAGTTTCGCGCCCATTCGCCAACAGCTTGAAATGTACCAGCAGCCTGTCAGCCACCAGAACACATCTCACCGATGACACCATGGGTGCACCGTGTTTCCCGTATCCGACAGTTTCGCGCCCGTTCGCCAACAGCTTGAAATGTACCAGCAGCCTGTCGGCCACCTGAACACGTCTCACCGAAGACACGTGGATGCACCGTGTTTCCCGTTTCCGACAGTTTCGCACCCATCAGCCAACAGCCTGACATGACCAGCAGCCTCTCAGCCGCCAGAACACATCTCACCGAAGACATGGTGGGTGCACGATGTTTCACATATCCAACAGTATCACACCGCTTCGCCAACAGCTTGAAATGACCAGCAGCCTCTCAGCCACCGGAACACATCTCTCCGAAGACAAGGAGGGTGCACCGTGTGTCCCGTATCCGACAGTTTCGCACCCATTCGCCAACAGCTTGAAATGACCAGCAGCCTCTCAGCCACCAGAACACGTCTCACCGAAGACACGGAGGGTGCGCCGTGTTTCCCATATCGGACAGTTTCGCGCCCATTCGCCAACAGCTTGAAATGTACCAGCAGCCTGTCAGCCGCCACAACACATCTCACCGAAGACACGGTGGGTGCACCGTAATACCCGTATCGGTCCATACCATCGCATGATAAACCAGAATCCGTACGGCCACCAGCCCACCATTGCGATGGCTGACAGTGCAACCAGATCTTCAAGCATTGGGTACATGCAATTCACTAAATAGTAAGGCCACAACACCCTAAGCCCACAAGGATCTGGTTTGAGCACTGCCCACCCCGACAGGAAAACGGACCGGTAACCATCCAGCCAACAATCCGTCCCATACCCGGGGGACGCCACAGCCACGTTTATCTGGCACCAGGATGATGTATCCACCCAAAAAGGGTGGCACAATGTGTCCCGAAGCAAAAATCCGTGTTGCACCGTCGCATCTGTGTTCATCTCAGTGAAGGTCCCCAAGGCCGGTAGGATGTTGGCAGCCTTGGATCATCCCAACACCGAGATCCGGTGGATGTAGTACACCGCGAGGGGAGGTAATCAAGGTTCCTTTCAGTATCCGACATCATCCTACTTTGCCGCGAGCTGACAGACCACCTCCCCCTAATATACCTTAGGAGCGCCCCCCCTCCCAGGAGTATGGGGGATTTTTGGGACTGCTGAGCGCACTATTTGGGAGAAGCCCAAAAAGTGGTATTTTTCTGGTTTTGCCGCGCCAAGCCTCCAAAACGGGTGGGTTATCTAGTTTCAACTTGGGTTCCCAGACTTCCCGTATTCTTTCCGGAGGCCTCCTGCTGTGTACAGTACGGCATCCCTGGACCCGAGTTCCTGAGATCCCGACTTTCCCCATTTTGACCCAGGAGGCCATCCATGCATTCCAAAACCTTCAAAATGCACCGTCCGAATGATTATTCAGCCAAGGTCCCGTCGGGCCACCGGGGATCCCAGTTAGTGAGTTTTACCGACTTTCCCAACTTTCCTCATTTCGACCCAGATGGCCATCCACGCATGAAAAACCATCAAGTTTTACCATCCGAACGTGTGTTCCGTTGAGGTCCGTCCGCCCCCGGGACACATGTTCACGAGTTTTCCCATCTCTCAGCCGCCGGAACACGTCTCACCGAAGACAAGGTGGGTGCACCATGTTTCACGTATCCAACAGAATCGCACCGCTTCGCCAACAGCTTGAAATGACCAGCAGCCTCTCAGCCACAGGAACACGTCTCTCTGAAGACGAGGGTGGGTGCACCATGTGTCCCTTATCCGACAGTTTTGCACCCATTCGCCAACAGCTTGAAATGACCAGCAGCTTCTCAGCCACCGGAACACATCTCACCGAAGCCACGGCGGGTGCACCATGTTTACCGTATCCGACAGTTTTGCACCGATTCGCCAACAGCTTGAAATGACCAGCAGCCTCTCAGCCACCAGAACACGTCTCACCGAAGACACGGAGGGTGCACCGTGTTTCCCGTATCCGACAGTTTCGCGCCCATTCGCCAACAGCTTGAAATGTACCAGCAGCCTGTCAGCCACCAGAACACGTCTCACCGAAGACACGGTGGGTGCACCGTGTTTTCCATATCCCACAGTTTCGCAACCATTCACTTACAGCTTGAAATGACCGGCAGTCTCTAAGACACCGGAACACATCTCACCGAAGACACATGGATGCACCATGTTTCCCGTTTCCGACAGTTTCGCACCCATCAGCCAACAGCTTGACATAACCAGCAGCCTCTCAGCCGCCAGAACGCATCTCACCGAAGACAAGGTGGGTGCACGAAGTTTCACGTATCAAACAGTATCACACCACATCACCATCAGCTTGAAATGACCAGCAGCCTCTCAGCCACCGGAACACGTCTCTCCAAAGACAAGGCGGGTGCACCGTGTGTCCCATATCCAACAGTTTCACACCCATTCGCCAACAGCTTGAAATGTACCAGCAGCCTGTCAGCCACCGGAACACGTCTCACCAAAGACACAGTGGGTGTTTCACGTATCCAACAGTATCACACCACTTCGCAAGCAGCTTGAAATGACCGGCAGCCTCTCAGCCACCTGAACACATCTCACCGAAGACACGTGGGTTCACCGTGTTTCCCATATCCGACAGTTTCACACCCATCAGCCAATAGCTTGACATGACCAGCAGCCTCTCAGCCGCCAGAACACGTCTCACCGAAGCCACGACAGGTGCACCGTGTTTCCCGTATCCAACAGTTTCGCGCCCATTCGCCAACAGCTTGAAATGTACCAGCAGCCTGTCAGCCACCAGAACACATCTCACCGATGACACCATGGGTGCACCGTGTTTCCCGTATCCGACAGTTTCACGCCCGTTCGCCAACAGCTTGAAATGTACCAGCAGCCTGTCGGCCACCTGAACACGTCTCACCGAAGACACGTGGATGCACCGTGTTTCCCGTTTCCGACAGTTTCGCACCCATCAGCCAACAGCCTGACATGACCAGCAGCCTCTCAGCCGCCAGAACACATCTCACCGAAGACATGGTGGGTGCACGATGTTTCACATATCCAACAGTATCACACCGCTTCGCCAACAGCTTGAAATGACCAGCAGCCTCTCAGCCACCGGAACACATCTCTCCGAAGACAAGGAGGGTGCACCGTGTGTCCCGTATCCGACAGTTTTGCACCCATTCGCCAACAGCTTGAAATGACCAGCAGCCTCTCAGCCACCAGAACACGTCTCACCGAAGACACGGAGGGTGCGCCGTGTTTCCCATATCGGACAGTTTCGCGCCCATTCGCCAACAGCTTGAAATGTACCAGCAGCCTGTCAGCCGCCACAACACATCTCACCGAAGACACGGTGGGTGCACCGTAATACCCGTATCGGTCCATACCATCGCATGATAAACCAGAATCCGTACGGCCACCAGCCCACCATTGCGATGGCTGACAGTGCAACCAGATCTTCAAGCATTGGGTACATGCAATTCACTAAATAGTAAGGCCACAACACCCTAAGCCCACAAGAATCTGGTTTGAGCACTGCCCACCCCGACAGGAAAACGGACCGGTAACCATCCAGCCAACAATCCGTCCCATACCCGGGGGACGCCACAGCCACGTTTATCTGGCACCAGGATGATGTATCCACCCAAAAAGGGTGGCACAATGTGTCCCGAAGCCAAAATCCGTGTTGCACCGTCGCATCTGTGTTCATCTCAGTGAAGGTCCCCAAGGCCGGTAGGATGTTGGCAGCCTTGGATCATCCCAACACCGAGATCCGGTGGATGTAGTACACCGCGAGGGGAGGTAATCAAGGTTCCTTTCAGTATCCGACATCATCCTACTTTGCCCCGAGCTGACAGACCACCTCCCCCTAATATACCTTAGGAGCGCCCCCCCTCCCAGGAGTATGGGGGATTTTTGGGACTGCTGAGCGCACTATTTGGGAGAAGCCCAAAAAGTGGTATTTTTCTGGTTTTGCCGCGCCAAGCCTCCAAAACGGGTGGGTTATCTAGTTTCAACTTGGGTTCCCAGACTTCCCGTATTCTTTCCGGAGGCCTCCTGCTGTGTACAGTACGGCATCCCTGGACCCGAGTTCCTGAGATCCCGACTTTCCCGATTTCGACCCAGGAGGCCATCCATGCATTCCAAAACCTTCAAAATGCACCGTCCGAATGATTATTCAGCCAAGGTCCCGTCGGGCCACCGGGGATCCCAGTTAGTGAGTTTTACCGACTTTCCCAACTTTCCTCATTTCGACCCAGATGGCCATCCACGCATGAAAAACCATCAAGTTTTACCATCCGAACGTGTGTTCCGTTGAGGTCCGTCCGCCCCCGGGACACATGTTCACGAGTTTTCCCATCTCTCAGCCACCGGAACACGTCTCTCCGAGACAAGGTGGGAGCACCGTGTTTCCCGTATCCGACAGTTTCACACCCATCAGCAAACAGCTTTACATGACCAGCAGCATCTCAGCCGCTGGAACACGTCTCACAGAAGCCAAGGTGGGTGCACCGTGTTTCCTGTATCCGACAGTTTCACGCCCATTCCGCAACAGCTTGAAATGTACCAGCAGCCTGTCAGCCGCCGGAACACGTCTCACCGAAGACAAAGGTGGGTGCTCCATGTTTCCCGTATCCCACAGTTTCGCACCCATTCGTCAACAGCTTGAAATGACCAGCAGCCTCTCAGCCACCAGAACACGTCTCACCGAAGACACGGAGGGTGCACCGTGTTTCCCGTATCCGACAGTTTCGCGCCCATTCGCCAACAGCTTGAAATGTACCAGCAGCCTGTCAGCGGCCAGAACACGTCTCACCGAAG
>JASWHV010000315.1:45000-50000 GCA_030760725.1 Neostapfia colusana
GCCAACAGCTTGAAATGTACCAGCAGCCTGTCAGCCACCAGAACACATCTCACCGATGACACCATGGGTGCACCGTGTTTCCCGTATCCGACAGTTTCGCGCCCGTTCGCCAACAGCTTGAAATGTACCAGCAGCCTGTCGGCCACCTGAACAAGTCTCACCGAAGACACGTGGATGCACCATGTTTCCCGTTTCCAACAGTTTCGCACCCATCAGCCAACAGCCTGACATGACCAGCAGCCTCTCAGCCGCCAGAACACATCTCACCGAAGACATGGTGGGTGCACGATGTTTCACATATCCAACAGTATCACACCGCTTCGCCAACAGCTTGAAATGACCAGCAGCCTCTCAGCCACCGGAACACATCTCTCCGAAGACAAGGAGGGTGCACCGTGTGTCCCGTATCCGACAGTTTCACACCCATTCGCCAACAGCTTGAAATGACCAGCAGCCTCTCAGCCACCAGAACACGTCTCACCGAAGACACGGAGGGTGCGCCGTGTTTCCCATATCGGACAGTTTCGCGCCCATTCGCCAACAGCTTGAAATGTACCAGCAGCCTGTCAGCCGCCAGAACACATCTCACCGAAGACACGGTGGGTGCACCGTAATACCCGTATCGGTCCATACCATCGCATGATAAACCAGAATCCGTACGGCCACCAGCCCACCATTGCGATGGCTGACAGTGCAACCAGATCTTCAAGCATTGGGTACATGCAATTCACTAAATAGTAAGGCCACAACACCCTAAGCCCACAAGAATCTGGTTTGAGCACTGCCCACCCCGACAGGAAAACGGACCGGTAACCATCCAGCCAACAATCCGTCCCATACCCGGGGGACGCCACAGCCACGTTTATCTGGCACCAGGATGATGTATCCACCCAAAAAGGGTGCCACAATGTGTCCCAAAGCCAAAATCCGTGTTGCACCATCGCATCTGTGTTCATCTCAGTGAAGGTCCCCAAGGCCGGTAGGATGTTGGCAGCCTTGGATCATCC
This sequence comes from Neostapfia colusana, assembly GCA_030760725.1. NCBI lineage: Eukaryota > Viridiplantae > Streptophyta > Magnoliopsida > Poales > Poaceae > Neostapfia > Neostapfia colusana. The sequence goes on from JASWHV010000315.1 coordinate 46,008, forward strand.
CAACACCGAGATCCGGTGGATGTAGTACACCGCGAGGGGAGGTAATCAAGGTTCCTTTCAGTATCCGACATCATCCTACTTTGCCCCGAGCTGACAGACCACCTCCCCCTAATATACCTTAGGAGCGCCCCCCCTCCCAGGAGTATGGGGGATTTTTGGGACTGCTGAGCGCACTATTTGGGAGAAGCCCAAAAAGTGGTATTTTTCTGGTTTTGCCGCGCCAAGCCTCCAAAACGGGTTGGTTATCTAGTTTCAACTTGGGTTCCCAGACTTCCCGTATTCTTTCCGGAGGCCTCCTGCTGTGTACAGTACGGCATCCCTGGACCCGAGTTCCTGAGATCCCGACTTTCCCGATTTCGACCCAGGAGGCCATCCATGCATTCCAAAACCTTCAAAATGCACCGTCCGAATGATTATTCAGCCAAGGTCCCGTCGGGCCACCGGGGATCCCAGTTAGTGAGTTTTACCGACTTTCCCAACTTTCCTCATTTCGACCCAGATGGCCATCCACGCATGAAAAACCATCAAGTTTTACCATCCGAACGTGTGTTCCGTTGAGGTCCGTCCGCCCCCGGGACACATGTTCACGAGTTTTCCCATCTCTCAGCCACCGGAACACGTCTCTCCGAGACAAGGTGGGAGCACCGTGTTTCCCGTATCCGACAGTTTCACACCCATCAGCAAACAGCTTTACATGACCAGCAGCATCTCAGCCGCTGGAACACGTCTCACAGAAGACGAGGGTGGGTGCACCATGTGTCCCTTATCCGACAGTTTTGCACCCATTCGCCAACAGCTTGAAATAACCAGCAGCTTCTCAGCCACCGGAACACATCTCACCGAAGCCACGGCGGGTGCACCATGTTTACCGTATCCGACAGTTTTGCACCGATTCGCCAACAGCTTGAAATGACCAGCAGCCTCTCAGCCACCAGAACACGTCTCACCGAAGACACGGAGGGTGCACCGTGTTTCCCGTATCCGACAGTTTCGCGCCCATTCGCCAACAGCTTGAAATGTACCAGCAGCCTGTCAGCCACCAGAACACGTCTCACCGAAGACACGGTGGGTGCACCGTGTTTTCCATATCCCACAGTTTCGCAACCATTCACTTACAGCTTGAAATGACCGGCAGTCTCTAAGACACCGGAACACATCTCACCGAAGACACATGGATGCACCATGTTTCCCGTTTCCGACAGTTTCGCACCCATCAGCCAACAGCTTGACATAACCAGCAGCCTCTCAGCCGCCAGAACGCATCTCACCGAAGACAAGGTGGGTGCACGAAGTTTCACGTATCAAACAGTATCACACCACATCACCATCAGCTTGAAATGACCAGCAGCCTCTCAGCCACCGGAACACGTCTCTCCAAAGACAAGGCGGGTGCACCGTGTGTCCCATATCCAACAGTTTCACACCCATTCGCCAACAGCTTGAAATGTACCAGCAGCCTGTCAGCCACCGGAACACGTCTTACCAAAGACACAGTGGGTATTTCACGTATCCAACAGTATCACACCACTTCGCAAGCAGCTTGAAATGACCGGCAGCCTCTCAGCCACCTGAACACATCTCACCGAAGACACGTGGGTGCACCGTGTTTCCCATATCCGACAGTTTCACACCCATCAGCCAATAGCTTGACATGACCAGCAGCCTCTCAGCCGCCAGAACACGTCTCACCGAAGCCACGACAGGTGCACCGTGTTTCCCGTATCCAACAGTTTCGCGCCCATTCGCCAACAGCTTGAAATGTACCAGCAGCCTGTCAGCCACCAGAACACATCTCACCGATGACACCATGGGTGCACCGTGTTTCCCGTATCCGACAGTTTCACGCCCGTTCGCCAACAGCTTGAAATGTACCAGCAGCCTGTCGGCCACCTGAACACGTCTCACCGAAGACACGTGGATGCACCGTGTTTCCCGTTTCCGACAGTTTCGCACCCATCAGCCAACAGCCTGACATGACCAGCAGCCTCTCAGCCTCCAGAACACATCTCACCGAAGACATGGTGGGTGCACGATGTTTCACATATCCAACAGTATCACACCGCTTCGCCAACAGCTTGAAATGACCAGCAGCCTCTCAGCCACCGGAACACATCTCTCCGAAGACAAGGAGGGTGCACCGTGTGTCCCGTATCCGACAGTTTCGCACCCATTCGCCAACAGCTTGAAATGACCAGCAGCCTCTCAGCCACCAGAACACGTCTCACCGAAGACACGGAGGGTGCGCCGTGTTTCCCATATCGGACAGTTTCGCGCCCATTCGCCAACAGCTTGAAATGTACCAGCAGCCTGTCAGCCGCCAGAACACATCTCACCGAAGACACGGTGGGTGCACCGTAATACCCGTATCGGTCCATACCATCGCATGATAAACCAGAATCCGTACGGCCACCAGCCCACCATTGCGATGGCTGACAGTGCAACCAGATCTTCAAGCATTGGGTACATGCAATTCACTAAATAGTAAGGCCACAACACCCTAAGCCCACAAGAATCTGGTTTGAGCACTGCCCACCCCGACAGGAAAACGGACCGGTAACCATCCAGCCAACAATCCGTCCCATACCCGGGGGACGCCACAGCCACGTTTATCTGGCACCAGGATGATGTATCCACCCAAAAAGGGTGGCACAATGTGTCCCGAAGCCAAAATCCGTGTTGCACCGTCGCATCTGTGTTCATCTCAGTGAAGGTCCCCAAGGCCGGTAGGATGTTGGCAGCCTTGGATCATCCCAACACCGAGATCCGGTGGATGTAGTACACCGCGAGGGGAGGTAATCAAGGTTCCTTTCAGTATCCGACATCATCCTACTTTGCCCCGAGCTGACAGACCACCTCCCCCTAATATACCTTAGGAGCGCCCCCCCTCCCAGGAGTATGGGGGATTTTTGGGACTGCTGAGCGCACTATTTGGGAGAAGCCCAAAAAGTGGTATTTTTCTGGTTTTGCCGCGCCAAGCCTCCAAAACGGGTGGGTTATCTAGTTTCAACTTGGGTTCCCAGACTTCCCGTATTCTTTCCGGAGGCCTCCTGCTGTGTACAGTACGGCATCCCTGGACCCGAGTTCCTGAGATCCCGACTTTCCCGATTTCGACCCAGGAGGCCATCCATGCATTCCAAAACCTTCAAAATGCACCGTCCGAATGATTATTCAGCCAAGGTCCCGTCGGGCCACCGGGGATCCCAGTTAGTGAGTTTTACCGACTTTCCCAACTTTCCTCATTTCGACCCAGATGGCCATCCACGCATGAAAAACCATCAAGTTTTACCATCCGAACGTGTGTTCCGTTGAGGTCCGTCCGCCCCCGGGACACATGTTCACGAGTTTTCCCATCTCTCAGCCACCGGAACACGTCTCTCCGAGACAAGGTGGGAGCACCGTGTTTCCCGTATCCGACAGTTTCACACCCATCAGCAAACAGCTTTACATGACCAGCAGCATCTCAGCCGCTGGAACACGTCTCACAGAAGCCAAGGTGGGTGCACCGTGTTTCCTGTATCCGACAGTTTCACGCCCATTCCGCAACAGCTTGAAATGTACCAGCAGCCTGTCAGCCGCCGGAACACGTCTCACCGAAGACAAAGGTGGGTGCTCCATGTTTCCCGTATCCCACAGTTTCGCACCCATTCGTCAACAGCTTGAAATGACCAGCAGCCTCTCAGCCACCAGAACACGTCTCAGCGAAGACACGGAGGGTGCACCGTGTTTCCCGTATCCGACAGTTTCGCGCCCATTCGCCAACAGCTTGAAATGTACCAGCAGCCTGTCAGCGGCCAGAACACGTCTCACCGAAGACACGGTGGGTGCACCGTAATACCCTTACCGGGCCATACCATCGCATGATAAACAAGAACCCGTACGGCCACCAGCCCACCATTGCGATGGCTGGCAGTGTAACCAGATCTTCAAGCGTTGGGTACATGCAGTTCACTAAATAGTATGGCCACAACACCCTAAGCCCACAAGAATCTGGTT
>JASWHV010000315.1:60000-62500 GCA_030760725.1 Neostapfia colusana
GGACGCCACAGCCACGTTTATCTGGCACCAGGATGATGTATCCACCCAAAAAGGGTGGCACAATGTGTCCCGAAGCCAAAATCCGTGTTGCACCGTCGCATCTGTGTTCATCTCAGTGAAGGTCCCCAAGGCCGGTAGGATGTTGGCAGCCTTGGATCATCCCAACACCGAGATCCGGTGGATGTAGTACACCGCGAGGGGAGGTAATCAAGGTTCCTTTCAGTATCCGACATCATCCTACTTTGCCGCGAGCTGACAGACCACCTCCCCCTAATATACCTTAGGAGCGCCCCCCCTCCCAGGAGTATGGGGGATTTTTGGGACTGCTGAGCGCACTATTTGGGAGAAGCCCAAAAAGTGGTATTTTTCTGGTTTTGCCGCGCCAAGCCTCCAAAACGGGTGGGTTATCTAGTTTCAACTTGGGTTCCCAGACTTCCCGTATTCTTTCCGGAGGCCTCCTGCTGTGTACAGTACGGCATCCCTGGACCCGAGTTCCTGAGATCCCGACTTTCCCGATTTTGACCCAGGAGGCCATCCATGCATTCCAAAACCTTCAAAATGCACCGTCCGAATGATTATTCAGCCAAGGTCCCGTCGGGCCACCGGGGATCCCAGTTAGTGAGTTTTACCGACTTTCCCAACTTTCCTCATTTCGACCCAGATGGCCATCCACGCATGAAAAACCATCAAGTTTTACCATCCGAACGTGTGTTCCGTTGAGGTCCGTCCGCCCCCGGGACACATGTTCACGAGTTTTCCCATCTCTCAGCCGCCGGAACACGTCTCACCGAAGACAAGGTGGGTGCACCATGTTTCACGTATCCAACAGAATCGCACCGCTTCGCCAACAGCTTGAAATGACCAGCAGCCTCTCAGCCACAGGAACACGTCTCTCTGAAGACGAGGGTGGGTGCACCATGTGTCCCTTATCCGACAGTTTTGCACCCATTCGCCAACAGCTTGAAATGACCAGCAGCTTCTCAGCCACCGGAACACATCTCACCGAAGCCACGGCGGGTGCACCATGTTTACCGTATCCGACAGTTTTGCACCGATTCGCCAACAGCTTGAAATGACCAGCAGCCTCTCAGCCACCAGAACACGTCTCACCGAAGACACGGAGGGTGCACCGTGTTTCCCGTATCCGACAGTTTCGCGCCCATTCGCCAACAGCTTGAAATGTACCAGCAGCCTGTCAGCCACAAGAACACGTCTCACCGAAGACACGGTGGGTGCACCGTGTTTTCCATATCCCACAGTTTCGCAACCATTCACTTACAGCTTGAAATGACCGGCAGTCTCTAAGACACCGGAACACATCTCACCGAAGACACATGGATGCACCATGTTTCCCGTTTCCGACAGTTTCGCACCCATCAGCCAACAGCTTGACATAACCAGCAGCCTCTCAGCCGCCAGAACGCATCTCACCGAAGACAAGGTGGGTGCACGAAGTTTCACGTATCAAACAGTATCACACCACATCACCATCAGCTTGAAATGACCAGCAGCCTCTCAGCCACCGGAACACGTCTCTCCAAAGACAAGGCGGGTGCACCGTGTGTCCCATATCCAACAGTTTCACACCCATTCGCCAACAGCTTGAAATGTACCAGCAGCCTGTCAGCCACCGGAACACGTCTCACCAAAGACACAGTGGGTGTTTCACGTATCCAACAGTATCACACCACTTCGCAAGCAGCTTGAAATGACCGGCAGCCTCTCAGCCACCTGAACACATCTCACCGAAGACACGTGGGTTCACCGTGTTTCCCATATCCGACAGTTTCACACCCATCAGCCAATAGCTTGACATGACCAGCAGCCTCTCAGCCGCCAGAACACGTCTCACCGAAGCCACGACAGGTGCACCGTGTTTCCCGTATCCAACAGTTTCGCGCCCATTCGCCAACAGCTTGAAATGTACCAGCAGCCTGTCAGCCACCAGAACACATCTCACCGATGACACCATGGGTGCACCGTGTTTCCCGTATCCGACAGTTTCACGCCCGTTCGCCAACAGCTTGAAATGTACCAGCAGCCTGTCGGCCACCTGAACACGTCTCACCGAAGACACGTGGATGCACCGTGTTTCCCGTTTCCGACAGTTTCGCACCCATCAGCCAACAGCCTGACATGACCAGCAGCCTCTCAGCCGCCAGAACACATCTCACCGAAGACATGGTGGGTGCACGATGTTTCACATATCCAACAGTATCACACCGCTTCGCCAACAGCTTGAAATGACCAGCAGCCTCTCAGCCACCGGAACACATCTCTCCGAAGACAAGGAGGGTGCACCGTGTGTCCCGTATCCGACAGTTTTGCACCCATTCGCCAACAGCTTGAAATGACCAGCAGCCTCTCAGCCACCAGAACACGTCTCACCGAAGACACGGAGGGTGCGCCGTGTTTCCCATATCGGACAGTTTCGCGCCCATTCGCCAACAGCTTGAAATGTACCAGCAGCCTGTCAGCCGCCACAACACATCTCACCGAA
>JASWHV010000315.1:72500-75000 GCA_030760725.1 Neostapfia colusana
CAGAACACGTCTCACCGAAGACACGGTGGGTGCACCGTGTTTTCCATATCCCACAGTTTCGCAACCATTCACTTACAGCTTGAAATGACCGGCAGTCTCTAAGACACCGGAACACATCTCACCGAAGACACATGGATGCACCATGTTTCCCGTTTCCGACAGTTTCGCACCCATCAGCCAACAGCTTGACATGACCAGCAGCCTCTCAGCCGCCAGAACGCATCTCACCGAAGACAAGGTGGGTGCACGAAGTTTCACGTATCAAACAGTATCACACCGCATCACCATCAGCTTGAAATGACCAGCAGCCTCTCAGCCACCGGAACACGTCTCTCCAAAGACAAGGCGGGTGCACCGTGTGTCCCATATCCAACAGTTTCACACCCATTCGCCAACAGCTTGAAATGTACCAGCAGCCTGTCAGCCACCGGAACACGTCTCACCAAAGACACAGTGGGTGTTTCACGTATCCAACAGTATCACACCACTTCGCAAGCAGCTTGAAATGACCGGCAGCCTCTCAGCCACCTGAACACATCTCACCGAAGACACGTGGGTGCACCGTGTTTCCCATATCCGACAGTTTCACACCCATCAGCCAATAGCTTGACATGACCAGCAGCCTCTCAGCCGCCAGAACACGTCTCACCGAAGCCACGACAGGTGCACCGTGTTTCCCGTATCCAACAGTTTCGCGCCCATTCGCCAACAGCTTGAAATGTACCAGCAGCCTGTCAGCCACCAGAACACATCTCACCGATGACACCATGGGTGCACCGTGTTTCCCGTATCCGACAGTTTCACGCCCGTTCGCCAACAGCTTGAAATGTACCAGCAGCCTGTCGGCCACCTGAACACGTCTCACCGAAGACACGTGGATGCACCGTGTTTCCCGTTTCCGACAGTTTCGCACCCATCAGCCAACAGCCTGACATGACCAGCAGCCTCTCAGCCGCCAGAACACATCTCACCGAAGACATGGTGGGTGCACGATGTTTCACATATCCAACAGTATCACACCGCTTCGCCAACAGCTTGAAATGACCAGCAGCCTCTCAGCCACCGGAACACATCTCTCCGAAGACAAGGAGGGTGCACCATGTGTCCCGTATCCGACAGTTTCGCACCCATTCGCCAACAGCTTGAAATGACCAGCAGCCTCTCAGCCACCAGAACACGTCTCACCGAAGACACGGAGGGTGCGCCGTGTTTCCCATATCGGACAGTTTCGCGCCCATTCGCCAACAGCTTGAAATGTACCAGCAGCCTGTCAGCCGCCAGAACACATCTCACCGAAGACACGGTGGGTGCACCGTAATACCCGTATCGGTCCATACCATCGCATGATAAACCAGAATCCGTACGGCCACCAGCCCACCATTGCGATGGCTGACAGTGCAACCAGATCTTCAAGCATTGGGTACATGCAATTCACTAAATAGTAAGGCCACAACACCCTAAGCCCACAAGAATCTGGTTTGAGCACTGCCCACCCCGACAGGAAAACGGACCGGTAACCATCCAGCCAACAATCCGTCCCATACCCGGGAGACGCCACAGCCACGTTTATCTGGCACCAGGATGATGTATCCACCCAAAAAGGGTGGCACAATGTGTCCCGAAGCCAAAATCCGTGTTGCACCGTCGCATCTGTGTTCATCTCAGTGAAGGTCCCCAAGGCCGGTAGGATGTTGGCAGCCTTGGATCATCCCAACACCGAGATCCGGTGGATGTAGTACACCGCGAGGGGAGGTAATCAAGGTTCCTTTCAGTATCCGACATCATCCTACTTTGCCCCGAGCTGACAGACCACCTCCCCCTAATATACCTTAGGAGCGCCCCCCCTCCCAGGAGTATGGGGGATTTTTGGGACTGCTGAGCGCACTATTTGGGAGAAGCCCAAAAAGTGGTATTTTTCTGGTTTTGCCGCGCCAAGCCTCCAAAACGGGTGGGTTATCTAGTTTCAACTTGGGTTCCCAGACTTCCCGTATTCTTTCCGGAGGCCTCCTGCTGTGTACAGTACGGCATCCCTGGACCCGAGTTCCTGAGATCCCGACTTTCCCGATTTCGACCCAGGAGGCCATCCATGCATTCCAAAACCTTCAAAATGCACCGTCCGAATGATTATTCAGCCAAGGTCCCGTCGGGCCACCGGGGATCCCAGTTAGTGAGTTTTACCGACTTTCCCAACTTTCCTCATTTCGACCCAGATGGCCATCCACGCATGAAAAACCATCAAGTTTTACCATCCGAACGTGTGTTCCGTTGAGGTCCGTCCGCCCCCGGGACACATGTTCACGAGTTTTCCCATCTCTCAGCCACCGGAACACGTCTCTCCGAGACAAGGTGGGAGCACCGTGTTTCCCGTATCCGACAGTTTCACACCCATCAGCAAACAGCTTTACATGACCAGCAGCATCTCAGCCGCTGGAACACGTCTCACAGAAGCCAAGGTGGGTGCACCGTGTTTCCTGTATCCGACAGTTTCACGCCCATTCCG
>JASWHV010000315.1:85000-90000 GCA_030760725.1 Neostapfia colusana
ACCGTGTGTCCCGTATCCGACAGTTTCACACCCATTCGCCAACAGCTTGAAATGACCAGCAGCCTATCAGCCACCAGAACACGTCTCACCGAAGACACGGAGGGTGCGCCGTGTTTCCCATATCGGACAGTTTCGCGCCCATTCGCCAACAGCTTGAAATGTACCAGCAGCCTGTCAGCCGCCAGAACACATCTCACCGAAGACACGGTGGGTGCACCGTAATACCCGTATCGGTCCATACCATCGCATGATAAACCAGAATCCGTACGGCCACCAGCCCACCATTGCGATGGCTGACAGTGCAACCAGATCTTCAAGCATTGGGTACATGCAATTCACTAAATAGTAAGGCCACAACACCCTAAGCCCACAAGAATCTGGTTTGAGCACTGCCCACCCCAACAGGAAAACGGACCGGTAACCATCCAGCCAACAATCCGTCCCATACCCGGGGGACGCCACAGCCACGTTTATCTGGCACCAGGATGATGTATCCACCCAAAAAGGGTGCCACAATGTGTCCCAAAGCCAAAATCCGTGTTGCACCATCGCATCTGTGTTCATCTCAGTGAAGGTCCCCAAGGCCGGTAGGATGTTGGCAGCCTTGGATCATCCCAACACCGAGATCCGGTGGATGTAGTACACCGCGAGGGGAGGTAATCAAGGTTCCTTTCAGTATCCGACATCATCCTACTTTGCCCCGAGCTGACAGACCACCTCCCCCTAATATACCTTAGGAGCGCCCCCCCTCCCAGGAGTATGGGGGATTTTTGGGACTGCTGAGCGCACTATTTGGGAGAAGCCCAAAAAGTGGTATTTTTCTGGTTTTGCCGCGCCAAGCCTCCAAAACGGGTGGGTTATCTAGTTTCAACTTGGGTTCCCAGACTTCCCGTATTCTTTCCGGAGGCCTCCTGCTGTGTACAGTACGGCATCCCTGGACCCGAGTTCCTGAGATCCCGACTTTCCCGATTTCGACCCAGGAGGCCATCCATGCATTCCAAAACCTTCAAAATGCACCGTCCGAATGATTATTCAGCCAAGGTCCCGTCGGGCCACCGGGGATCCCAGTTAGTGAGTTTTACCGACTTTCCCAACTTTCCTCATTTCGACCCAGATGGCCATCCACGCATGAAAAATCATCAAGTTTTACCATCCGAACGTGTGTTCCGTTGAGGTCCGTCCGCCCCCGGGACACATGTTCACGAGTTTTCCCATCTCTCAGCCACCGGAACACGTCTCTCCGAGACAAGGTGGGAGCACCGTGTTTCCCGTATCCGACAGTTTCACACCCATCAGCAAACAGCTTTACATGACCAGCAGCATCTCAGCCGCTGGAACACGTCTCACAGAAGACGAGGGTGGGTGCACCATGTGTCCCTTATCCGACAGTTTTGCACCCATTCGCCAACAGCTTGAAATGACCAGCAGCTTCTCAGCCACCGGAACACATCTCACCGAAGCCACGGCGGGTGCACCATGTTTACCGTATCCGACAGTTTTGCACCGATTCGCCAACAGCTTGAAATGACCAGCAGCCTCTCAGCCACCAGAACACGTCTCACCGAAGACACGGAGGGTGCACCGTGTTTCCCGTATCCGACAGTTTCGCGCCCATTCGCCAACAGCTTGAAATGTACCAGCAGCCTGTCAGCCACCAGAACACGTCTCACCGAAGACACAGTGGGTGCACCGTGTTTTCCATATCCCACAGTTTCGCAACCATTCACTTACAGCTTGAAATGACCGGCAGTCTCTAAGACACCGGAACACATCTCACCGAAGACACATGGATGCACCATGTTTCCCGTTTCCGACAGTTTCGCACCCATCAGCCAACAGCTTGACATAACCAGCAGCCTCTCAGCCGCCAGAACGCATCTCACCGAAGACAAGGTGGGTGCACGAAGTTTCACGTATCAAACAGTATCACACCACATCACCATCAGCTTGAAATGACCAGCAGCCTCTCAGCCACCGGAACACGTCTCTCCAAAGACAAGGCGGGTGCACCGTGTGTCCCATATCCAACAGTTTCACACCCATTCGCCAACAGCTTGAAATGTACCAGCAGCCTGTCAGCCACCGGAACACGTCTTACCAAAGACACAGTGGGTGTTTCACGTATCCAACAGTATCACACCACTTCGCAAGCAGCTTGAAATGACCGGCAGCCTCTCAGCCACCTGAACACATCTCACCGAAGACACGTGGGTGCACCGTGTTTCCCATATCCGACAGTTTCACACCCATCAGCCAATAGCTTGACATGACCAGCAGCCTCTCAGCCGCCAGAACACGTCTCACCGAAGCCACGACAGGTGCACCGTGTTTCCCGTATCCAACAGTTTCGCGCCCATTCGCCAACAGCTTGAAATGTACCAGCAGCCTGTCAGCCACCAGAACACATCTCACCGATGACACCATGGGTGCACCGTGTTTCCCGTATCCGACAGTTTCACGCCCGTTCGCCAACAGCTTGAAATGTACCAGCAGCCTGTCGGCCACCTGAACACGTCTCACCGAAGACACGTGGATGCACCGTGTTTCCCGTTTCCGACAGTTTCGCACCCATCAGCCAACAGCCTGACATGACCAGCAGCCTCTCAGCCGCCAGAACACATCTCACCGAAGACATGGTGGGTGCACGATGTTTCACATATCCAACAGTATCACACCGCTTCGCCAACAGCTTGAAATGACCAGCAGCCTCTCAGCCACCGGAACACATCTCTCCGAAGACAAGGAGGGTGCACCGTGTGTCCCGTATCCGACAGTTTCGCACCCATTCGCCAACAGCTTGAAATGACCAGCAGCCTCTCAGCCACCAGAACACGTCTCACCGAAGACACGGAGGGTGCGCCGTGTTTCCCATATCGGACAGTTTCGCGCCCATTCGCCAACAGCTTGAAATGTACCAGCAGCCTGTCAGCCGCCAGAACACATCTCACCGAAGACACGGTGGGTGCACCGTAATACCCGTATCGGTCCATACCATCGCATGATAAACCAGAATCCGTACGGCCACCAGCCCACCATTGCGATGGCTGACAGTGCAACCAGATCTTCAAGCATTGGGTACATGCAATTCACTAAATAGTAAGGCCACAACACCCTAAGCCCACAAGAATCTGGTTTGAGCACTGCCCACCCCGACAGGAAAACGGACCGGTAACCATCCAGCCAACAATCCGTCCCATACCCGGGGGACGCCACAGCCACGTTTATCTGGCACCAGGATGATGTATCCACCCAAAAAGGGTGGCACAATGTGTCCCGAAGCCAAAATCCGTGTTGCACCGTCGCATCTGTGTTCATCTCAGTGAAGGTCCCCAAGGCCGGTAGGATGTTGGCAGCCTTGGATCATCCCAACACCGAGATCCGGTGGATGTAGTACACCGCGAGGGGAGGTAATCAAGGTTCCTTTCAGTATCCGACATCATCCTACTTTGCCCCGAGCTGACAGACCACCTCCCCCTAATATACCTTAGGAGCGCCCCCCCTCCCAGGAGTATGGGGGATTTTTGGGACTGCTGAGCGCACTATTTGGGAGAAGCCCAAAAAGTGGTATTTTTCTGGTTTTGCCGCGCCAAGCCTCCAAAACGGGTGGGTTATCTAGTTTCAACTTGGGTTCCCAGACTTCCCGTATTCTTTCCGGAGGCCTCCTGCTGTGTACAGTACGGCATCCCTGGACCCGAGTTCCTGAGATCCCGACTTTCCCGATTTCGACCCAGGAGGCCATCCATGCATTCCAAAACCTTCAAAATGCACCGTCCGAATGATTATTCAGCCAAGGTCCCGTCGGGCCACCGGGGATCCCAGTTAGTGAGTTTTACCGACTTTCCCAACTTTCCTCATTTCGACCCAGATGGCCATCCACGCATGAAAAACCATCAAGTTTTACCATCCGAACGTGTGTTCCGTTGAGGTCCGTCCGCCCCCGGGACACATGTTCACGAGTTTTCCCATCTCTCAGCCACCGGAACACGTCTCTCCGAGACAAGGTGGGAGCACCGTGTTTCCCGTATCCGACAGTTTCACACCCATCAGCAAACAGCTTTACATGACCAGCAGCATCTCAGCCGCTGGAACACGTCTCACAGAAGCCAAGGTGGGTGCACCGTGTTTCCTGTATCCGACAGTTTCACGCCCATTCCGCAACAGCTTGAAATGTACCAGCAGCCTGTCAGCCGCCGGAACACGTCTCACCGAAGACAAAGGTGGGTGCTCCATGTTTCCCGTATCCCACAGTTTCGCACCCATTCGTCAACAGCTTGAAATGACCAGCAGCCTCTCAGCCACCAGAACACGTCTCACCGAAGACACGGAGGGTGCACCGTGTTTCCCGTATCCGACAGTTTCGCGCCCATTCGCCAACAGCTTGAAATGTACCAGCAGCCTGTCAGCGGCCAGAACACGTCTCACCGAAGACACGGTGGGTGCACCGTAATACCCTTACCGGGCCATACCATCGCATGATAAACAAGAACCCGTACGGCCACCAGCCCACCATTGCGATGGCTGGCAGTGTAACCAGATCTTCAAGCGTTGGGTACATGCAGTTCACTAAATAGTATGGCCACAACACCCTAAGCCCACAAGAATCTGGTTTGAGCACTGCCCACCCCGACAGGAAAACGGACCGGTAACCATCCAGCCAACAATCCGACCCATACCCGGGGGACGCCACAGCCACGTTTATCTGGCACCAGGATGATGTATCCACCCAAAAAGGATGGCACAATGTGTCCCGAAGCCAAAATCCGTGTTGCACCGTCACATCTGTGTTCATCTCAGTGAAGGTCCCCAAGGCCGGTAGGATGTTGGCAGCCTTGGATCATCCAAACACCAAGATCCGGTGGATGTAGTACACCGCGAGGGGAGGTAATCAAGGTTCCTTTCAGTATCCGACATCATCCTACTTTGCCCCGAGCTGACAGACCACCTCCCCCTAATATACCTTAGGAGCGCCCCCCCTCCCAGGAGTATGGGGGATTTTTGGG
>JASWHV010000315.1:97500-103505 GCA_030760725.1 Neostapfia colusana
TGACCAGCAGCCTCTCAGACACCAGAACACATCTCACCGAAGACACGGTGGGTGCACCATGTTTCCCGTATCCGACAGTTTCGCACCCATCAGCCAACAGCTTGTCATGACCAGCATCCTCTCAGCCGCCGGAACACATCTCACCGAAGACAAGGTGGGTGCACCATGTTTCACGTATCCAACAGAATCGCACCGCTTCGCCAACAGCTTGAAATGACCAGCAGCCTCTCAGCCACAGGAACACGTCTCTCTGAAGACGAGGGTGGGTGCACCATGTGTCCCTTATCCGACAGTTTTGCACCCATTCGCCAACAGCTTGAAATGACCAGCAGCTTCTCAGCCACCGGAACACATCTCACCGAAGCCACGGCGGGTACACCATGTTTACCGTATCCGACAGTTTTGCACCGATTCGCCAACAGCTTGAAATGACCAGCAGCCTCTCAGCCACCAGAACACGTCTCACCGAAGACACGGAGGGTGCACCGTGTTTCCCGTATCCGACAGTTTCGCGCCCATTCGCCAACAGCTTGAAATGTACCAGCAGCCTGTCAGCCACCAGAACACGTCTCACCGAAGACACGGTGGGTGCACCGTGTTTTCCATATCCCACAGTTTCGCAACCATTCACTTACAGCTTGAAATGACCGGCAGTCTCTAAGACACCGGAACACATCTCACCGAAGACACATGGATGCACCATGTTTCCCGTTTCCGACAGTTTCGCACCCATCAGCCAACAGCTTGACATGACCAGCAGCCTCTCAGCCGCCAGAACGCATCTCACCGAAGACAAGGTGGGTGCACGAAGTTTCACGTATCAAACAGTATCACACCGCATCACCATCAGCTTGAAATGACCAGCAGCCTCTCAGCCACCGGAACACGTCTCTCCAAAGACAAGGCGGGTGCACCGTGTGTCCCATATCCAACAGTTTCACACCCATTCGCCAACAGCTTGAAATGTACCAGCAGCCTGTCAGCCACCAGAACACGTCTCACCAAAGACACAGTGGGTGTTTCACGTATCCAACAGTATCACACCACTTCGCGAGCAGCTTGAAATGACCGGCAGCCTCTCAGCCACCTGAACACATCTCACCGAAGACACGTGGGTGCACCGTGTTTCCCATATCCGACAGTTTCACACCCATCAGCCAATAGCTTGACATGACCAGCAGCCTCTCAGCCGCCAGAACACGTCTCACCAAAGCCACGACAGGTGCACCGTGTTTCCCGTATCCAACAGTTTCGCGCCCATTCGCCAACAGCTTGAAATGTACCAGCAGCCTGTCAGCCACCAGAACACATCTCACCGATGACACCATGGGTGCACCGTGTTTCCCGTATCCGACAGTTTCGCGCCCGTTCGCCAACAGCTTGAAATGTACCAGCAGCCTGTCGGCCACCTGAACACGTCTCACCGAAGACACGTGGATGCACCGTGTTTCCCGTTTCCGACAGTTTCGCACCCATCAGCCAACAGCCTGACATGACCAGCAGCCTCTCAGCCGCCAGAACACATCTCACCGAAGACATGGTGGGTGCACGATGTTTCACATATCCAACAGTATCACACCGCTTCGCCAACAGCTTGAAATGACCAGCAGCCTCTCAGCCACCGGAACACATCTCTCCGAAGACAAGGAGGGTGCACCGTGTGTCCCGTATCCGACAGTTTCGCACCCATTCGCCAACAGCTTGAAATGACCAGCAGCCTCTCAGCCACCAGAACACGTCTCACCGAAGACACGGAGGGTGCGCCGTGTTTCCCATATCGGACAGTTTCGCGCCCATTCGCCAACAGCTTGAAATGTACCAGCAGCCTGTCAGCCGCCAGAACACATCTCACCGAAGACACGGTGGGTGCACCGTAATACCCGTATCGGTCCATACCATCGCATGATAAACCAGAATTCGTACGGCCACCAGCCCACCATTGCGATGGCTGACAGTGCAACCAGATCTTCAAGCATTGGGTACATGCAATTCACTAAATAGTAAGGCCACAACACCCTAAGCCCACAAGAATCTGGTTTGAGCACTGCCCACCCCGACAGGAAAACGGACCGGTAACCATCCAGCCAACAATCCGTCCCATACCCGGGGGACGCCACAGCCACGTTTATCTGGCACCAGGATGATGTATCCACCCAAAAAGGGTGCCACAATGTGTCCCAAAGCCAAAATCCGTGTTGCACCGTCGCATCTGTGTTCATCTCAGTGAAGGTCCCCAAGGCCGGTAGGATGTTGGCAGCCTTGGATCATCCCAACACCGAGATCCGGTGGATGTAGTACACCGCGAGGGGAGGTAATCAAGGTTCCTTTCAGTATCCGACATCATCCTACTTTGCCCCGAGCTGACAGACCACCTCCCCCTAATATACCTTAGGAGCGCCCCCCCTCCCAGGAGTATGGGGGATTTTTGGGACTGCTGAGCGCACTATTTGGGAGAAGCCCAAAAAGTGGTATTTTTCTGGTTTTGCCGCGCCAAGCCTCCAAAACGGGTTGGTTATCTAGTTTCAACTTGGGTTCCCAGACTTCCCGTATTCTTTCCGGAGGCCTCCTGCTGTGTACAGTACGGCCTCCCTGGACCCGAGTTCCTGAGATCCCGACTTTCCCGATTTCGACCCAGGAGGCCATCCATGCATTCCAAAACCTTCAAAATGCACCGTCCGAATGATTATTCAGCCAAGGTCCCGTCGGGCCACCGGGGATCCCAGTTAGTGAGTTTTACCGACTTTCCCAACTTTCCTCATTTCGACCCAGATGGCCATCCACGCATGAAAAACCATCAAGTTTTACCATCCGAACGTGTGTTCCGTTGAGGTCCGTCCGCCCCCAGGACACATGTTCACGAGTTTTCCCATCTCTCAGCCACCGGAACACGTCTCTCCGAGACAAGGTGGGAGCACCGTGTTTCCCGTATCCGACAGTTTCACACCCATCAGCAAACAGCTTTACATGACCAGCAGCATCTCAGCCGCTGGAACACGTCTCACAGAAGCCAAGGTGGGTGCACCGTGTTTCCTGTATCCGACAGTTTCACGCCCATTCCGCAACAGCTTGAAATGTACCAGCAGCCTGTCAGCCGCCGGAACACGTCTCACCGAAGACAAAGGTGGGTGCTCCATGTTTCCCGTATCCCACAGTTTCGCACCCATTCGTCAACAGCTTGAAATGACCAGCAGCCTCTCAGCCACCAGAACACGTCTCACCGAAGACACGGAGGGTGCACCGTGTTTCCCGTATCCGACAGTTTCGCGCCCATTCGCCAACAGCTTGAAATGTACCAGCAGCCTGTCAGCGGCCAGAACACGTCTCACCGAAGACACGGAGGGTGCACCGTGTTTCCCGTATCCGACAGTTTCGCGCCCATTCGCCAACAGCTTGAAATGTACCAGCAGCCTGTCAGCCACCAGAACACGTCTCACCGAAGACACGGTGGGTGCACCGTGTTTTCCATATCCCACAGTTTCGCAACCATTCACTTACAGCTTGAAATGACCGGCAGTCTCTAAGACACCGGAACACATCTCACCGAAGACACATGGATGCACCATGTTTCCCATTACCGACAGTTTCGCACCCATCAGCCAACAGCTTGACATGACCAGCAGCCTCTCAGCCGCCAGAACGCATCTCACCGAAGACAAGGTGGGTGCACGAAGTTTCACGTATCAAACAGTATCACACCGCATCACCATCAGCTTGAAATGACCAGCAGCCTCTCAGCCACCGGAACACGTCTCTCCAAAGACAAGGCGGGTGCACCGTGTGTCCCATATCCAACAGTTTCACACCCATTCGCCAACAGCTTGAAATGTACCAGCAGCCTGTCAGCCACCGGAACACGTCTCACCAAAGACACAGTGGGTGTTTCACGTATCCAACAGTATCACACCACTTCGCAAGCAGCTTGAAATGACCGGCAGCCTCTCAGCCACCTGAACACATCTCACCGAAGACACGTGGGTGCACCGTGTTTCCCATATCCGACAGTTTCACACCCATCAGCCAATAGCTTGACATGACCAGCAGCCTCTCAGCCGCCAGAACACGTCTCACCGAAGCCACGACAGGTGCACCGTGTTTCCCGTATCCAACAGTTTCGCGCCCATTCGCCAACAGCTTGAAATGTACCAGCAGCCTGTCAGCCACCAGAACACATCTCACCGATGACACCATGGGTGCACCGTGTTTCCCGTATCCGACAGTTTCACGCCCGTTCGCCAACAGCTTGAAATGTACCAGCAGCCTGTCGGCCACCTGAACACGTCTCACCGAAGACACGTGGATGCACCGTGTTTCCCGTTTCCGACAGTTTCGCACCCATCAGCCAACAGCCTGACATGACCAGCAGCCTCTCAGCCGCCAGAACACATCTCACCGAAGACATGGTGGGTGCACGATGTTTCACATATCCAACAGTATCACACCGCTTCGCCAACAGCTTGAAATGACCAGCAGCCTCTCAGCCACCGGAACACATCTCTCCGAAGACAAGGAGGGTGCACCGTGTGTCCCGTATCCGACAGTTTTGCACCCATTCGTCAACAGCTTGAAATGACCAGCAGCCTCTCAGCCACCAGAACACGTCGCACCGAAGACACGGAGGGTGCACCGTGTTTCCCGTATCCGACAGTTTCGCGCCCATTCGCCAACAGCTTGAAATGTACCAGCAGCCTGTCAGCGGCCAGAACACGTCTCACCGAAGACACGGTGGGTGCACCGTAATACCCTTACCGGGCCATACCATCGCATGATAAACAAGAACCCGTACGGCCACCAGCCCACCATTGCGATGGCTGGCAGTGTAACCAGATCTTCAAGCGTTGGGTACATGCAGTTCACTAAATAGTATGGCCACAACACCCTAAGCCCACAAGAATCTGGTTTGAGCACTGCCCACCCCGACAGGAAAACGGACCGGTAACCATCCAGCCAACAATCCGACCCATACCCGGGGGACGCCACAGCCACGTTTATCTGGCACCAGGATGATGTATCCACCCAAAAAGGATGGCACAATGTGTCCCGAAGCCAAAATCCGTGTTGCACCGTCACATCTGTGTTCATCTCAGTGAAGGTCCCCAAGGCCGGTAGGATGTTGGCAGCCTTGGATCATCCAAACACCAAGATCCGGTGGATGTAGTACACCGCGAGGGGAGGTAATCAAGGTTCCTTTCAGTATCCGACATCATCCTACTTTGCCCCGAGCTGACAGACCACCTCCCCCTAATATACCTTAGGAGCGCCCCCCCTCCCAGGAGTATGGGGGATTTTTGGGACTGCTGAGCGCACTATTTGGGAGAAGCCCAAAAAGTGGTATTTTTCTGGTTTTGCCGCGCCAAGCCTCCAAAACGGGTGGGTTATCTAGTTTCAACTTGGGTTCCCCAGACTTCCCGTATTCTTTCCGGAGGCCTCCTGCTGTGTTAAAGTACATCAAATGGCAATGTCCAAACATGTATTTCAACAAGGTCCAGACCGGCATCCCTGGACCCGAGTTCGTGAGATCCCGACTTTCCCGATTTCGACCCAGGAGGCCATCCGCGCATTGCAAAACCTTCAAAATGCACCGTCCGAACGTTTATTCCGCCAAGGTCCCGTCGGGCCACCCGGGACCCGAGTTTGCGAGTTTTTCCGACTTTCCCGATTTTGACCCAGGAGGTCATCCGCGTGTGCAAAACTATGGAATTGCACCGTCTGAACATGTGTCCCGCCAAGGTCCAGTCCAGCATCCCGGGAGCCGACACTATGAATGACCTGTGCGTTCATCCCAACACATTGTTTGCACCCAATCCATTAAATGGATTTCCACAGAGTGTGGTGCTACTTTTGCTTTCCGCCGGCCACATCGCCGGCCCTTGTCATGAATGGCTTGTGCGTTCGCCCTAAGTTATTGAACGCAGCTCCAAACACTTGTCTTTTGGTCTCTTTGATTGACAAGGGAGAGGACTCGTGCATTTTTTCCATTGCTTTCATGAGACCCCATCCACGTGACC
>JASWHV010000316.1:5000-7500 GCA_030760725.1 Neostapfia colusana
AAGACGAGGGTGGGTGCACCATGTGTCCCTTATCCGACAGTTTTGCACCCATTCGCCAACAGCTTGAAATGACCAGCAGCTTCTCAGCCACCGGAACACATCTCACCGAAGCCACGGCGGGTGCACCGTGTTTACCGTATCCGACAGTTTTGCACCAATTCGCCAACAGCTTGAAATGACCAGCAGCCTCTCAGCCACCAGAACACGTCTCACCGAAGACACAGAGGGTGCACCGTGTTTCCCATATCCAACAGTTTCGCGCCCATTCGCCAACAGCTTGAAATGTACCAGCAGCCTGTCAGCCACCAGAACACGTCTCACCGAAGACACGGTGGGTGCACCGTGTTTTCCATATCCCACAGTTTCGCAACCATTCACTTACAGCTTGAAATGACCGGCAGTCTCTAAGACACCGGAACACATCTCACCAAAGACACATGGATGCACCATGTTTCCCGTTTCCGACAGTTTCGCACCCATCAGCCAACAGCTTGACATGACCAGCAGCCTCTCAGCCGCCAGAACGCATCTCACCGAAGACAAGGTGGGTGCACGAAGTTTCACGTATCAAACAGTATCACACCGCATCACCATCAGCTTGAAATGACCAGCAGCCTCTCAGCCACCGGAACACGTCTCTCCAAAGACAAGGCGGGTGCACCGTGTGTCCCATATCCAACAGTTTCACACCCATTCGCCAACAGCTTGAAATGTACCAGCAGCCTGTCAGCCACCGGAACACGTCTCACCAAAGACACAGTGGGTGTTTCACGTATCCAACAGTATCACACCACTTCGCAAGCAGCTTGAAATCACCGGCAGCCTCTCAGCCACCTGAACACATCTCACCGAAGACACGTGGGTGCACCGTGTTTCCCATATCCGACAGTTTCACACCCATCAGCCAATAGCTTGACATGACCAGCAGCCTCTCAGCCGCCAGAACACGTCTCACCGAAGCCACGACAGGTGCACCGTGTTTCCCGTATCCAACAGTTTCGCGCCCATTCGCCAACAGCTTGAAATGTACCAGCAGCCTGTCAGCCACCAGAACACATCTCACCGATGACACCATGGGTGCACCGTGTTTCCCGTATCCGACAGTTTCGCGCCCGTTCGCCAACAGCTTGAAATGTACCAGCAGCCTGTCGGCCACCTGAACACGTCTCACCGAAGACACGTGGATGCACCGTGTTTCCCGTTTCCGACAGTTTCGCACCCATCAGCCAACAGCCTGACATGACCAGCAGCCTCTCAGCCGCCAGAACACATCTCACCGAAGACATGGTGGGTGCACGATGTTTCACATATCCAACAGTATCACACCGCTTCGCCAACAGCTTGAAATGACCAGCAGCCTCTCAGCCACCGGAACACATCTCTCCGAAGACAAGGAGGGTGCACCGTGTGTCCCGTATCCGACAGTTTTGCACCCATTCGCCAACAGCTTGAAATGACCAGCAGCCTCTCAGCCACCAGAACACATCTCACCGAAGACACGGAGGGTGCGCCGTGTTTCCCATATCGGACAGTTTCGCGCCCATTCGCCAACAGCTTGAAATGTACCAGCAGCCTGTCAGCCGCCAGAACACATCTCACCGAAGACACGGTGGGTGCACCGTAATACCCGTATCGGTCCATACCATCGCATGATAAACCAGAATCCGTACGGCCACCAGCCCACCATTGCGATGGCTGACAGTGCAACCAGATCTTCAAGCATTGGGTACATGCAATTCACTAAATAGTAAGGCCACAACACCCTAAGCCCACAAGAATCTGGTTTGAGCACTGCCCACCCCGACAGGAAAACGGACCGGTAACCATCCAGCCAACAATCCGTCCCATACCCGGGGGACGCCACAGCCACGTTTATCTGGCACCAGGATGATGTATCCACCCAAAAAGGGTGGCACAATGTGTCCCGAAGCCAAAATCCGTGTTGCACCGTCGCATCTGTGTTCATCTCAGTGAAGGTCCCCAAGGCCGGTAGGATGTTGGCAGCCTTGGATCATCCCAACACCGAGATCCGGTGGATGTAGTACACCGCGAGGGGAGGTAATCAAGGTTCCTTTCACTATCCGACATCATCCTACTTTGCCCCGAGCTGACAGACCACCTCCCCCTAATATACCTTAGGAGCGCCCTCCCTCCCAGGAGTATGGGGGATTTTTGGGACTGCTGAGCGCACTATTTGGGAGAAGCCCAAAAAGTGGTATTTTTCTGGTTTTGCCGCGCCAAGCCTCCAAAACGGGTGGGTTTTCTAGTTTCAACTTGGGTTCCCAGACTTCCCGTATTCTTTCCGGAGGCCTCCTGCTGTGTTAAAATACATCAAATGGCAATGTCCGAACATGTATTCCAACAAGGTACAGTACGGCATCCCTGGACCCGAGTTCCTGAGATCCCGACTTTCCCGATTTCGACCCAGGAGGCCATCCATGCATTCCAAAACCTTCAAAATGCACCGTCCGAATGATTATTCAGCCAAGGTCCCGTCGGG
>JASWHV010000316.1:17500-20000 GCA_030760725.1 Neostapfia colusana
GAACACATCTCACCGATGACACCATGGGTGCACCGTGTTTCCCGTATCCGACAGTTTCGCGCCCGTTCGCCAACAGCTTGAAATGTACCAGCAGCCTGTCGGCCACCTGAACACGTCTCACCGAAGACACGTGGATGCACCGTGTTTCCCGTTTCCGACAGTTTCGCACCCATCAGCCAACAGCCTGACATGACCAGCAGCCTCTCAGCCGCCAGAACACATCTCACCGAAGACATGGTGGGTGCATGATGTTTCACATATCCAACAGTATCACACCGCTTCGCCAACAGCTTGAATTGACCAGCAGCCTCTCAGCCACCGGAACACATCTCTCCGAAGACAAGGAGGGTGCACCGTGTGTCCCGTATCCGACAGTTTCGCACCCATTCGCCAACAGCTTGAAATGACCAGCAGCCTCTCAGCCACCAGAACACGTCTCACCGAAGACACGGAGGGTGCGCCGTGTTTCCCATATCGGACAGTTTCGCGCCCATTCGCCAACAGCTTGAAATGTACCAGCAGCCTGTCAGCCGCCAGAACACATCTCACCGAAGACACGGTGGGTGCACCGTAATACCCGTATCGGTCCATACCATCGCATGATAAACCAGAATCCGTACGGCCACCAGCCCACCATTGCGATGGCTGACAGTGCAACCAGATCTTCAAGCATTGGGTACATGCAATTCACTAAATAGTAAGGCCACAACACCCTAAGCGCACAAGAATCTGGTTTGAGCACTGCCCACCCCGACAGGAAAACGGACCGGTAACCATCCAGCCAACAATCCGTCCCATACCCGGGGGAAGCCACAGCCACGTTTATCTGGCACCAGGATGATGTATCCACCCAAAAAGGGTGGCACAATGTGTCCCGAAGCCAAAATCCGTGTTGCACCGTCGCATCTGTGTTCATCTCAGTGAAGGTCCCCAAGGCCGGTAGGATGTTGGCAGCCTTGGATCATCCCAACACCGAGATCCGGTGGATGTAGTACACCGCGAGGGGAGGTAATCAAGGTTCCTTTCACTATCCGACATCATCCTACTTTGCCCCGAGCTGACAGACCACCTCCCCCTAATATACCTTAGGAGCGCCCCCCCTCCCAGGAGTATGGGGGATTTTTGGGACTGCTGAGCGCACTATTTGGGAGAAGCCCAAAAAGTGGTATTTTTCTGGTTTTGCCGCGCCAAGCCTCCAAAACGGGTGGGTTATCTAGTTTCAACTTGGGTTCCCAGACTTCCCGTATTCTTTCCGGAGGCCTCCTGCTGTGTTAAAATACATCAAATGGCAATGTCCGAACATGTATTCCAACAAGGTACAGTACGGCATCCCTGGACCCGAGTTCCTGAGATCCCGACTTTCCCGATTTCGACCCAGGAGGCCATCCATGCATTCCAAAACCTTCAAAATGCACCGTCCGAATGATTATTCAGCCAAGGTCCCGTCGGGCCACCGGGGATCCCAGTTAGTGAGTTTTACCGACTTTCCCAACTTTCCTCATTTCGACCCAGATGGCCATCCACGCATGAAAAACCATCAAGTTTTACCATCCGAACGTGTGTTCCGTTGAGGTCCGTCCGCCCCCGGGACACATGTTCACGAGTTTTCCCATCTCTCAGCCACCAGAACACGTCTCTCCGAGACAAGGTGGGAGCACCGTGTTTCCCGTATCCGACAGTTTCACACCCATCAGCAAACAGCTTTACATGACCAGCAGCATCTCAGCCGCTGGAACACGTCTCACAGAAGCCAAGGTGGGTGCACCGTGTTTCCTGTATCCGACAGTTTCACGCCCATTCCGCAACAGCTTGAAATGTACCAGCAGCCTGTCAGCCGCCGGAACACGTCTCACCGAAGACAAAGGTGGGTGCTCCATGTTTCCCGTATCCCACAGTTTCGCACCCATTCGTCAACAGCTTGAAATGACCAGCAGCCTCTCAGCCACCAGAACACGTCTCACCGAAGACACGGAGGGTGCACCGTGTTTCCCGTATCCGACAGTTTCGCGCCCATTCGCCAACAGCTTGAAATGTACCAGCAGCCTGTCAGCGGCCAGAACACGTCTCACCGAAGACACGGTGGGTGCACCGTAATACCCTTACCGGGCCATACCATCGCATGATAAACAAGAACCCGTACGGCCACCAGCCCACCATTGCGATGGCTGGCAGTGTAACCAGATCTTCAAGCGTTGGGTACATGCAGTTCACTAAATAGTATGGCCACAACACCCTAAGCCCACGAGAATCTGGTTTGAGCACTGCCCACCCCGACAGGAAAACGGACCGGTAACCATCCAGCCAACAATCCGACCCATACCCGGGGGACGCCACAGCCACGTTTATCTGGCACCAGGATGATGTATCCACCCAAAAAGGATGGCACAATGTGTCCCGAAGCCAAAATCCGTGTTGCACCGTCACATCTGTGTTCATCTCAGTGAAGGTCCCCAAGGCCGGTAGGATGTTGGCAGCCTTGGATCATCCAAACACCAAGATC
>JASWHV010000316.1:40000-42500 GCA_030760725.1 Neostapfia colusana
GGCGGGTGCACCGTGTGTCCCATATCCAACAGTTTCACACCCATTCGCCAACAGCTTGAAATGTACCAGCAGCCTGTCAGCCACCGGAACACGTCTCACCAAAGACACAGTGGGTGTTTCACGTATCCAACAGTATCACACCACTTCGCAAGCAGCTTGAAATGACCGGCAGCCTCTCAGCCACCTGAACACATCTCACCGAAGACACGTGGGTGCACCGTGTTTCCCATATCCAACAGTTTCACACCCATCAGCCAATAGCTTGACATGACCAGCAGCCTCTCAGCCGCCAGAACACGTCTCACCGAAGCCACGACAGGTGCACCGTGTTTCCCGTATCCAACAGTTTCGCGCCCATTCGCCAACAGCTTGAAATGTACCAGCAGCCTGTCAGCCACCAGAACACATCTCACCGATGACACCATGGGTGCACCGTGTTTCCCGTATCCGACAGTTTCGCGCCCGTTCGCCAACAGCTTGAAATGTACCAGCAGCCTGTCGGCCACCTGAACACGTCTCACCGAAGACACGTGGATGCACCGTGTTTCCCGTTTCCGACAGTTTCGCACCCATCAGCCAACAGCCTGACATGACCAGCAGCCTCTCAGCCGCCAGAACACATCTCACCGAAGACATGGTGGGTGCACGATGTTTCACATATCCAACAGTATCACACCGCTTCGCCAACAGCTTTAAATGACCAGCAGCCTCTCAGCCACCGGAACACATCTCTCCGAAGACAAGGAGGGTGCACCGTGTGTCCCGTATCCGACAGTTTCGCACCCATTCACCAACAGCTTGAAATGACCAGCAGCCTCTCAGCCACCAGAACACGTCTCACCGAAGACACGGAGGGTGCGCCGTGTTTCCCATATCGGACAGTTTCGCGCCCATTCGCCAACAGCTTGAAATGTACCAGCAGCCTGTCAGCCGCCAGAACACATCTCACCGAAGACACGGTGGGTGCACCGTAATACCCGTATCGGTCCATACCATCGCATGATAAACCAGAATCCGTACGGCCACCAGCCCACCATTGCGATGGCTGACAGTGCAACCAGATCTTCAAGCATTGGGTACATGCAATTCACTAAATAGTAAGGCCACAACACCCTAAGCCCACAAGAATCTGGTTTGAGCACTGCCCACCCCGACAGGAAAACGGACCGGTAACCATCCAGCCAACAATCCGTCCCATACCCGGGGGACGCCACAGCCACGTTTATCTGGCACCAGGATGATGTATCCACCCAAAAAGGGTGGCACAATGTGTCCCAAAGCCAAAATCCGTGTTGCACCGTCGCATCTGTGTTCATCTCAGTGAAGGTCCCCAAGGCCGGTAGGATGTTGGCAGCCTTGGATCATCCCAACACCGAGATCCGGTGGATGTAGTACACCGCGAGGGGAGGTAATCAAGGTTCCTTTCAGTATCCGACATCATCCTACTTTGCCCCGAGCTGACAGACCACCTCCCCCTAATATACCTTAGGAGCGCCCCCCCTCCCAGGAGTATGGGGGATTTTTGGGACTGCTGAGCGCACTATTTGGGAGAAGCCCAAAAAGTGGTATTTTTCTGGTTTTGCCGCGCCAAGCCTCCAAAACGGGTGGGTTATCTAGTTTCAACTTGGGTTCCCAGACTTCCCGTATTCTTTCCGGAGGCCTCCTGCTGTGTTAAAATACATCAAATGGCAATGTCCGAACATGTATTCCAACAAGGTACAGTACGGCATCCCTGGACCCGAGTTCCTGAGATCCCGACTTTCCCGATTTCGACCCAGGAGGCCATCCATGCATTCCAAAACCTTCAAAATGCACCGTCCGAATGATTATTCAGCCAAGGTCCCGTCGGGCCACCGGGGATCCCAGTTAGTGAGTTTTACCGACTTTCCCAACTTTCCTCATTTCGACCCAGATGGCCATCCATGCATGAAAAACCATCAAGTTTTACCATCCGAACGTGTGTTCCGTTGAGGTCCGTCCGCCCCCGGGACACATGTTCACGAGTTTTCCCATCTCTCAGCCACCAGAACACGTCTCTCCGAGACAAGGTGGGAGCACCGTGTTTCCCGTATCCGACAGTTTCACACCCATCAGCAAACAGCTTTACATGACCAGCAGCATCTCAGCCGCTGGAACACGTCTCACAGAAGCCAAGGTGGGTGCACCGTGTTTCCTGTATCCGACAGTTTCACGCCCATTCCGCAACAGCTTGAAATGTACCAGCAGCCTGTCAGCCGCCGGAACACGACTCACCGAAGACAAAGGTGGGTGCTCCATGTTTCCCGTATCCCACAGTTTCGCACCCATTCGTCAACAGCTTGAAATGACCAGCAGCCTCTCAGCCACCAGAACACGTCTCACCAAAGACACAGAGGGTGCACCGTGTTTCCCGTATCCGACAGTTTCGCGCCCATTCGCCAACAGCTTGAAATGTACCAGCAGCCTGTCAGCGGCCAGAACACGTCTCACCAAAGACACGGTGGGTGCACCGTGATACCCT
>JASWHV010000316.1:52500-55000 GCA_030760725.1 Neostapfia colusana
AGTGCAACCAGATCTTCAAGCATTGGGTACATGCAATTCACTAAATAGTAAGGCCACAACACCCTAAGCCCACAAGAATCTGGTTTGAGCACTGCCCACCCCGACAGGAAAACGGACCGGTAACCATCCAGCCAACAATCCGTCCCATACCCGGGGGACGCCACAGCCACGTTTATCTGGCACCAGGATGATGTATCCACCCAAAAAGGGTGGCACAATGTGTCCCGAAGCCAAAATCCGTGTTGCACCGTCGCATCTGTGTTCATCTCAGTGAAGGTCCCCAAGGCCGGTAGGATGTTGGCAGCCTTGGATCATCCCAACACCGAGATCCGGTGGATGTAGTACACCGCGAGGGGAGGTAATCAAGGTTCCTTTCAGTATCCGACATCATCCTACTTTGCCCCGAGCTGACAGACCACCTCCCCCTAATATACCTTAGGAGCGCCCCCCCTCCCAGGAGTATGGGGGATTTTTGGGACTGCTGAGCGCACTATTTGGGAGAAGCCCAAAAAGTGGTATTTTTCTGGTTTTGCCGCGCCAAGCCTCCAAAACGGGTGGGTTATCTAGTTTCAACTTGGGTTCCCAGACTTCCCGTATTCTTTCCGGAGGCCTCCTGCTGTGTTAAAATACATCAAATGGCAATGTCCGAACATGTATTCCAACAAGGTACAGTACGGCATCCCTGGACCCGAGTTCCTGAGATCCCGACTTTCCCGATTTCGACCCAGGAGGCCATCCATGCATTCCAAAACCTTCAAAATGCACCGTCCGAATGATTATTCAGCCAAGGTCCCGTCGGGCCACCGGGGATCCCAGTTAGTGAGTTTTACCGACTTTCCCAACTTTCCTCATTTCGACCCAGATGGCCATCCACGCATGAAAAACCATCAAGTTTTACCATCCGAACGTGTGTTCCGTTGAGGTCCGTCCGCCCCCGGGACACATGTTCACGAGTTTTCCCATCTCTCAGCCACCGGAACACGTCTCTCCGAGACAAGGTGGGAGCACCGTGTTTCCCGTATCCGACAGTTTCACACCCATCAGCAAACAGCTTTACATGACCAGCAGCATCTCAGCCGCTGGAACACGTCTCACAGAAGCCAAGGTGGGTGCACCGTGTTTCCTGTATCCGACAGTTTCACGCCCATTCCGCAACAGCTTGAAATGTACCAGCAGCCTGTCAGCCGCCGGAACACGTCTCACCGAAGACAAAGGTGGGTGCTCCATGTTTCCCGTATCCCACAGTTTCGCACCCATTCGTCAACAGCTTGAAATGACCAGCAGCCTCTCAACCACCAGAACACGTCTCACCGAAGACACGGAGGGTGCACCGTGTTTCCCGTATCCGACAGTTTCGCGCCCATTCGCCAACAGCTTGAAATGTACCAGCAGCCTGTCAGCGGCCAGAACACGTCTCACCGAAGACACGGTGGGTGCACCGTAATACCCTTACCGGGCCATACCATCGCATGATAAACAAGAACCCGTACGGCCACCAGCCCACCATTGCGATGGCTGGCAGTGTAACCAGATCTTCAAGCATTGGGTACATGCAGTTCACTAAATAGTAAGGCCACAACACCCTAAGCCCACGAGAATCTGGTTTGAGCACTGCCCACCCCGACAGGAAAACGGACCGGTAACCATCCAGCCAACAATCCGTCCCATACCCGGGGGACGCCACAGCCACGTTTATCTGGCACCAGGATGATGTATCCACCCAAAAAGGGTGGCACAATGTGTCCCGAAGCCAAAATCCGTGTTGCACCGTCGCATCTGTGTTCATCTCAGTGAAGGTCCCCAAGGCCGGTAGGATGTTGGCAGCCTTGGATCATCCCAACACCGAGATCCGGTGGATGTAGTACACCGCGAGGGGAGGTAATCAAGGTTCCTTTCAGTATCCGACATCATCCTACTTTGCCCCGAGCTGACAGACCACCTCCCCCTAATATACCTTAGGAGCGCCCCCCCTCCCAGGAGTATGGGGGATTTTTGGGACTGCTGAGCGCACTATTTGGGAGAAGCCCAAAAAGTGGTATTTTTCTGGTTTTGCCGCGCCAAGCCTCCAAAACGGGTGGGTTATCTAGTTTCAACTTGGGTTCCCAGACTTCCCGTATTCTTTCCGGAGGCCTCCTGCTGTGTACAGTACGGCATCCCTGGACCCGAGTTCCTGAGATCCCGACTTTCCCGATTTCGACCCAGGAGGCCATCCATGCATTCCAAAACCTTCAAAATGCACCGTCCGAATGATTATTCAGCCAAGGTCCCGTCGGGCCACCGGGGATCCCAGTTAGTGAGTTTTACCGACTTTCCCAACTTTCCTCATTTCGACCCAGATGGCCATCCACGCATGAAAAACCATCAAGTTTTACCATCCGAACGTGTGTTCCGTTGAGGTCCGTCCGCCCCCGGGACACATGTTCACGAGTTTTCCCATCTCTCAGCCACCGGAACACGTCTCTCCGAGACAAGGTGGGAGCACCGTGTTTCCCGTATCCGA
>JASWHV010000316.1:65000-67500 GCA_030760725.1 Neostapfia colusana
CCGAAGACATGGTGGGTGCACGATGTTTCACATATCCAACAGTATCACACCGCTTCGCCAACAGCTTGAAATGACCAGCAGCCTCTCAGCCACCGGAACACATCTCTCCGAAGACAAGGAGGGTGCACCGTGTGTCCCGTATCCGACAGTTTCGCACCCATTCGCCAACAGCTTGAAATGACCAGCAGCCTCTCAGCCACCAGAACACGTCTCACCGAAGACACGGAGGGTGCGCCGTGTTTCCCATATCGGACAGTTTCGCGCCCATTCGCCAACAGCTTGAAATGTACCAGCAGCCTGTCAGCCGCCAGAACACATCTCACCGAAGACACGGTGGGTGCACCGTAATACCCGTATCGGTCCATACCATCGCATGATAAACCAGAATCCGTACGGCCACCAGCCCACCATTGCGATGGCTGACAGTGCAACCAGATCTTCAAGCATTGGGTACATGCAATTCACTAAATAGTAAGGCCACAACACCCTAAGCCCACAAGAATCTGGTTTGAGCACTGCCCACCCCGACAGGAAAACGGACCGGTAACCATCCAGCCAACAATCCGTCCCATACCCGGGGGACGCCACAGCCACGTTTATCTGGCACCAGGATGATGTATCCACCCAAAAAGGGTGGCACAATGTGTCCCGAAGCCAAAATCCGTGTTGCACCGTCGCATCTGTGTTCATCTCAGTGAAGGTCCCCAAGGCCGGTAGGATGTTGGCAGCCTTGGATCATCCCAACACCGAGATCCGGTGGATGTAGTACACCGCGAGGGGAGGTAATCAAGGTTCCTTTCAGTATCCGACATCATCCTACTTTGCCCCGAGCTGACAGACCACCTCCCCCTAATATACCTTAGGAGCGCCCCCCCTCCCAGGAGTATGGGGGATTTTTGGGACTGCTGAGCGCACTATTTGGGAGAAGCCCAAAAAGTGGTATTTTTCTGGTTTTGCCGCGCCAAGCCTCCAAAACGGGTGGGTTATCTAGTTTCAACTTGGGTTCCCAGACTTCCCGTATTCTTTCCGGAGGCCTCCTGCTGTGTTAAAATACATCAAATGGCAATGTCCGAACATGTATTCCAACAAGGTACAGTACGGCATCCCTGGACCCGAGTTCCTGAGATCCCGACTTTCCCGATTTCGACCCAGGAGGCCATCCATGCATTCCAAAACCTTCAAAATGCACCGTCCGAATGATTATTCAGCCAAGGTCCCGTCGGGCCACCGGGGATCCCAGTTAGTGAGTTTTACCGACTTTCCCAACTTTCCTCATTTCGACCCAGATGGCCATCCACGCATGAAAAACCATCAAGTTTTACCATCCGAACGTGTGTTCCGTTGAGGTCCGTCCGCCCCCGGGACACATGTTCACGAGTTTTCCCATCTCTCAGCCACCGGAACACGTCTCTCCGAGACAAGGTGGGAGCACCGTGTTTCCCGTATCCGACAGTTTCACACCCATCAGCAAACAGCTTTACATGACCAGCAGCATCTCAGCCGCTGGAACACGTCTCACAGAAGCCAAGGTGGGTGCACCGTGTTTCCTGTATCCGACAGTTTCACGCCCATTCCGCAACAGCTTGAAATGTACCAGCAGCCTGTCAGCCGCCGGAACACGTCTCACCGAAGACAAAGGTGGGTGCTCCATGTTTCCCGTATCCCACAGTTTCGCACCCATTCGTCAACAGCTTGAAATGACCAGCAGCCTCTCAGCCACCAGAACACGTCTCACCGAAGACACGGAGGGTGCACCGTGTTTCCCGTATCCGACAGTTTCGCGCCCATTCGCCAACAGCTTGAAATGTACCAGCAGCCTGTCAGCGGCCAGAACACGTCTCACCGAAGACACGGTGGGTGCACCGTAATACCCTTACCGGGCCATACCATCGCATGATAAACAAGAACCCGTACGGCCACCAGCCCACCATTGCGATGGCTGGCAGTGTAACCAGATCTTCAAGCATTGGGTACATGCAGTTCACTAAATAGTAAGGCCACAACACCCTAAGCCCACGAGAATCTGGTTTGAGCACTGCCCACCCCGACAGGAAAACGGACCGGTAACCATCCAGCCAACAATCCGTCCCATACCCGGGGGACGCCACAGCCACGTTTATCTGGCACCAGGATGATGTATCCACCCAAAAAGGGTGGCACAATGTGTCCCGAAGCCAAAATCCGTGTTGCACCGTCGCATCTGTGTTCATCTCAGTGAAGGTCCCCAAGGCCGGTAGGATGTTGGCAGCCTTGGATCATCCCAACACCGAGATCCGGTGGATGTAGTACACCGCGAGGGGAGGTAATCAAGGTTCCTTTCAGTATCCGACATCATCCTACTTTGCCCCGAGCTGACAGACCACCTCCCCCTAATATACCTTAGGAGCGCCCCCCCTCCCAGGAGTATGGGGGATTTTTGGGACTGCTGAGCGCACTATTTGGGAGAAGCCCAAAAAGTGGTATTTTTCTGGTTTTGCCGCGCCAAGCCTCCAAAACGGGT
>JASWHV010000316.1:77500-80000 GCA_030760725.1 Neostapfia colusana
AGACACGTGGGTGCACCGTGTTTCCCATATCCGACAGTTTCACACCCATCAGCCAATAGCTTGACATGACCAGCAGCCTCTCAGCCGCCAGAACACGTCTCACCGAAGCCACGACAGGTGCACCGTGTTTCCCGTATCCAACAGTTTCGCGCCCATTCGCCAACAGCTTGAAATGTACCAGCAGCCTGTCAGCCACCAGAACACATCTCACCGATGACACCATGGGTGCACCGTGTTTCCCGTATCCGACAGTTTCACGCCCGTTCGCCAACAGCTTGAAATGTACCAGCAGCCTGTCGGCCACCTGAACACGTCTCACCGAAGACACGTGGATGCACCGTGTTTCCCGTTTCCGACAGTTTCGCACCCATCAGCCAACAGCCTGACATGACCAGCAGCCTCTCAGCCGCCAGAACACATCTCACCGAAGACATGGTGGGTGCACGATGTTTCACATATCCAACAGTATCACACCGCTTCGCCAACAGCTTGAAATGACCAGCAGCCTCTCAGCCACCGGAACACATCTCTCCGAAGACAAGGAGGGTGCAACGTGTGTCCCGTATCCGACAGTTTCGCACCCATTCGCCAACAGCTTGAAATGACCAGCAGCCTCTCAGCCACCAGAACACGTCTCACCGAAGACACGGAGGGTGCGCCGTGTTTCCCATATCGGACAGTTTCGCGCCCATTCGCCAACAGCTTGAAATGTACCAGCAGCCTGTCAGCCGCCAGAACACATCTCACCGAAGACACGGTGGGTGCACCGTAATACCCGTATCGGTCCATACCATCACATGATAAACCAGAATCCATACGGCCACCAGCCCACCATTGCGATGGCTGACAGTGCAACCAGATCTTCAAGCATTGGGTACATGCAATTCACTAAATAGTAAGGCCACAACACCCTAAGCCCACAAGAATCTGGTTTGAGCACTGCCCACCCCGACAGGAAAACGGACCGGTAACCATCCAGCCAACAATCCGTCCCATACCCGGGAGACGCCACAGCCACGTTTATCTGGCACCAGGATGATGTATCCACCCAAAAAGGGTGGCACAATGTGTCCCGAAGCCAAAATCCGTGTTGCACCGTCGCATCTGTGTTCATCTCAGTGAAGGTCCCCAAGGCCGGTAGGATGTTGGCAGCCTTGGATCATCCCAACACCGAGATCCGGTGGATGTAGTACACCGCGAGGGGAGGTAATCAAGGTTCCTTTCAGTATCCGACATCATCCTACTTTGCCCCGAGCTGACAGACCACCTCCCCCTAATATACCTTAGGAGCGCCCCCCCTCCCAGGAGTATGGGGGATTTTTGGGACTGCTGAGCGCACTATTTGGGAGAAGCCCAAAAAGTGGTATTTTTCTGGTTTTGCCGCGCCAAGCCTCCAAAACGGGTGGGTTATCTAGTTTCAACTTGGGTTCCCAGACTTCCCGTATTCTTTCCGGAGGCCTCCTGCTGTGTACAGTACGGCATCCCTGGACCCGAGTTCCTGAGATCCCGACTTTCCCGATTTCGACCCAGGAGGCCATCCATGCATTCCAAAACCTTCAAAATGCACCGTCCGAATGATTATTCAGCCAAGGTCCCGTCGGGCCACCGGGGATCCCAGTTAGTGAGTTTTACCGACTTTCCCAACTTTCCTCATTTCGACCCAGATGGCCATCCACGCATGAAAAACCATCAAGTTTTACCATCCGAACGTGTGTTCCGTTGAGGTCCGTCCGCCCCCGGGACACATGTTCACGAGTTTTCCCATCTCTCAGCCACCGGAACACGTCTCTCCGAGACAAGGTGGGAGCACCGTGTTTCCCGTATCCGACAGTTTCACACCCATCAGCAAACAGCTTTACATGACCAGCAGCATCTCAGCCGCTGGAACACGTCTCACAGAAGCCAAGGTGGGTGCACCGTGTTTCCTGTATCCGACAGTTTCACGCCCATTCCGCAACAGCTTGAAATGTACCAGCAGCCTGTCAGCCGCCGGAACACGTCTCACCGAAGACAAAGGTGGGTGCTCCATGTTTCCCGTATCCCACAGTTTCGCACCCATTCGTCAACAGCTTGAAATGACCAGCAGCCTCTCAGCCACCAGAACACGTCTCACCGAAGACACGGAGGGTGCACCGTGTTTCCCGTATCCGACAGTTTCGCGCCCATTCGCCAACAGCTTGAAATGTACCAGCAGCCTGTCAGCGGCCAGAACACGTCTCACCGAAGACACGGTGGGTGCACCGTAATACCCTTACCGGGCCATACCATCGCATGATAAACAAGAACCCGTACGGCCACCAGCCCACCATTGCGATGGCTGGCAGTGTAACCAGATCTTCAAGCGTTGGGTACATGCAGTTCACTAAATAGTATGGCCACAACACCCTAAGCCCACGAGAATCTGGTTTGAGCACTGCCCACCCCGACAGGAAAACGGACCGGTAACCATCCAGCCAACAATCCGACCCATACCCGGGGGACGCCACAGCCACGTTTATCT
>JASWHV010000316.1:100000-103172 GCA_030760725.1 Neostapfia colusana
GTGGGTGCACGAAGTTTCACGTATCAAACAGTATCACACCGCATCACCATCAGCTTGAAATGACCAGCAGCCTCTCAGCCACCGGAACACGTCTCTCCAAAGACAAGGCGGGTGCACCGTGTGTCCCATATCCAACAGTTTCACACCCATTCGCCAACAGCTTGAAATGTACCAGCAGCCTGTCAGCCACCGGAACACGTCTCACCAAAGACACAATGGGTGTTTCACGTATCCAACAGTATCACACCACTTCGCAAGCAGCTTGAAATGACCGGCAGCCTCTCAGCCACCTGAACACATCTCACCGAAGACACGTGGGTGCACCGTGTTTCCCATATCCGACAGTTTCACACCCATCAGCCAATAGCTTGACATGACCAGCAGCCTCTCAGCCGCCAGAACACGTCTCACCGAAGCCACGACAGGTGCACCATGTTTCCCGTATCCAACAGTTTCGCGCCCATTCGCCAACAGCTTGAAATGTACCAGCAGCCTGTCAGCCACCAGAACACATCTCACCGATGACACCATGGGTGCACCGTGTTTCCCGTATCCGACAGTTTCGCGCCCGTTCGCCAACAGCTTGAAATGTACCAGCAGCCTGTCGGCCACCTGAACACGTCTCACCGAAGACACGTGGATGCACCGTGTTTCCCGTTTCCGACAGTTTCGCACCCATCAGCCAACAGCCTGACATGACCAGCAGCCTCTCAGCCGCCAGAACACATCTCACCGAAGACATGGTGGGTGCACGATGTTTCACATATCCAACAGTATCACACCGCTTCGCCAACAGCTTGAAATGACCAGCAGCCTCTCAGCCACCGGAACACATCTCTCCGAAGACAAGGAGGGTGCACCGTGTGTCCCGTATCCGACAGTTTCGCACCCATTCGCCAACAGCTTGAAATGACCAGCAGCCTCTCAGCCACCAGAACACGTCTCACCGAAGACACGGAGGGTGCGCCGTGTTTCCCATATCGGACAGTTTCGCGCCCATTCGCCAACAGCTTGAAATGTACCAGCAGCCTGTCAGCCGCCAGAACACATCTCACCGAAGACACGGTGGGTGCACCGTAATACCCGTATCGGTCCATACCATCGCATGATAAACCAGAATCCGTACGGCCACCAGCCCACCATTGCGATGGCTGACAGTGCAACCAGATCTTCAAGCATTGGGTACATGCAATTCACTAAATAGTAAGGCCACAACACCCTAAGCCCACAAGAATCTGGTTTGAGCACTGCCCACCCCGACAGGAAAACGGACCGGTAACAATCCAGCCAACAATCCGTCCCATACCCAGGGGACGCCACAGCCACGTTTATCTGGCACCAGGATGATGTATCCACCCAAAAAGGGTGGCACAATGTGTCCCGAAGCCAAAATCCGTGTTGCACCGTCGCATCTGTGTTCATCTCAGTGAAGGTCCCCAAGGCCGGTAGGATGTTGGCAGCCTTGGATCATCCCAACACCGAGATCCGGTGGATGTAGTACACCGCGAGGGGAGGTAATCAAGGTTCCTTTCAGTATCCGACATCATCCTACTTTGCCCCGAGCTGACAGACCACCTCCCCCTAATATACCTTAGGAGCGCCCCCCCTCCCAGGAGTATGGGGGATTTTTGGGACTGCTGAGCGCACTATTTGGGAGAAGCCCAAAAAGTGGTATTTTTCTGATTTTGCCGCGCCAAGCCTCCAAAACGGGTTGGTTATCTAGTTTCAACTTGGGTTCCCAGACTTCCCGTATTCTTTCCGGAAGCCTCCTGCTGTGTACAGTACGGCCTCCCTGGACCCGAGTTCCTGAGATCCCGACTTTCCCGATTTCGACCCAGGAGGCCATCCATGCATTCCAAAACCTTCAAAATGCACCGTCCGAATGATTATTCAGCCAAGGTCCCGTCGGGCCACCGGGGATCCCAGTTAGTGAGTTTTACCGACTTTCCCAACTTTCCTCATTTCGACCCAGATGGCCATCCACGCATGAAAAACCATCAAGTTCTACCATCCGAACGTGTGTTCCGTTGAGGTCCGTCCGCCCCCGGGACACATGTTCACGAGTTTTCCCATCTCTCAGCCACCGGAACACGTCTCTCCGAGACAAGGTGGGAGCACCGTGTTTCCCGTATCCGACAGTTTCACACCCATCAGCAAACAGCTTTACATGACCAGCAGCATCTCAGCCGCTGGAACACGTCTCACAGAAGCCAAGGTGGGTGCACCGTGTTTCCTGTATCTGACAGTTTCACGCCCATTCCACAACAGCTTGAAATGTACCAGCAGCCTGTCAGCCGCCGGAACACGTCTCACCGAAGACAAAGGTGGGTGCTCCATGTTTCCCGTATCCCACAGTTTCGCACCCATTCGTCAACAGCTTGAAATGACCAGCAGCCTCTCAGCCACCAGAACACGTCTCACCGAAGACACGGAGGGTGCACCGTGTTTCCCGTATCCGACAGTTTCGCGCACATTCGCCAACAGCTTGAAATGTACCAGCAGCCTGTCAGCCACCAGAACACGTCTCACCGAAGACACGGAGGGTGCACCGTGTTTCCCGTATCCGACAGTTTCGCGCCCATTCGCCAACAGCTTGAAATGTACCAGCAGCCTGTCAGCCACCAGAACACGTCTCACCGAAGACACGGTGGGTGCACCGTGTTTTCCATATCCCACAGTTTCGCAACCATTCACTTACAGCTTGAAATGACCGGCAGTCTCTAAGACACCGGAACACATCTCACCGAAGACACATGGATGCACCATGTTTCCCATTTCCGACAGTTTCGCACCCATCAGCCAACAGCTTGACATGACCAGCAGCCTCTCAGCCGCCAGAACGCATCTCACCGAAGACAAGGTGGGTGCACGAAGTTTCACGTATCAAACAGTATCACACCGCATCACCATCAGCTTGAAATGACCAGCAGCCTCTCAGCCACCGGAACACGTCTCTCCAAAGACAAGGCGGGTGCACCGTGTGTCCCATATCCAACAGTTTCACACCCATTCGCCAACAGCTTGAAATGTACCAGCAGCCTGTCAGCCACCGGAACACGTCTCACCAAAGACACAGTGGGTGTTTCACGTATCCAACAGTATCACACCACTTCGCAAGCAGCTTGAAATGACCGGCAGCCTCTCAGCCACCTGAACACATCTCACCGAAGAC
>JASWHV010000317.1:7500-12500 GCA_030760725.1 Neostapfia colusana
TCAGCCAATAGCTTGACATGACCAGCAGCCTCTCAGCCGCCAGAACACGTCTCACCGAAGCCACGACAGGTGCACCGTGTTTCCCGTATCCAACAGTTTCGCGCCCATTCGCCAACAGCTTGAAATGTACCAGCAGCCTGTCAGCCACCAGAACACATCTCACCGATGACACCATGGGTGCACCGTGTTTCCCGTATCCGACAGTTTCGCGCCCGTTCGCCAACAGCTTGAAATGTACCAGCAGCCTGTCGGCCACCTGAACACGTCTCACCGAAGACACGTGGATGCACCGTGTTTCCCGTTTCCGACAGTTTCGCACCCATCAGCCAACAGCCTGACATGACCAGCAGCCTCTCAGCCGCCAGAACACATCTCACCGAAGACATGGTGGGTGCACGATGTTTCACATATCCAACAGTATCACACCGCTTCGCCAACAGCTTGAAATGACCAGCAGCCTCTCAGCCACCGGAACACATCTCTCCGAAGACAAGGAGGGTGCACCGTGTGTCCCGTATCCGACAGTTTCGCACCCATTCGCCAACAGCTTGAAATGACCAGCAGCCTCTCAGCCACCAGAACACGTCTCACCGAAGACACGGAGGGTGCGCCGTGTTTCCCATATCGGACAGTTTCGCGCCCATTCGCCAACAGCTTGAAATGTACCAGCAGCCTGTCAGCCGCCAGAACACATCTCACCGAAGACACGGTGGGTGCACCGTAATACCCGTATCGGTCCATACCATCGCATGATAAACCAGAATCCGTACGGCCACCAGCCCACCATTGCGATGGCTGACAGTGCAACCAGATCTTCAAGCATTGGGTACATGCAATTCACTAAATAGTAAGGCCACAACACCCTAAGCCCACAAGAATCTGGTTTGAGCACTGCCCACCCCGACAGGAAAACGGACCGGTAACCATCCAGCCAACAATCCGTCCCATACCCAGGGGACGCCACAGCCACGTTTATCTGGCACCAGGATGATGTATCCACCCAAAAAGGGTGGCACAATGTGTCCCGAAGCCAAAATCCGTGTTGCACCGTCGCATCTGTGTTCATCTCAGTGAAGGTCCCCAAGGCCGGTAGGATGTTGGCAGCCTTGGATCATCCCAACACCGAGATCCGGTGGATGTAGTACACCGCGAGGGGAGGTAATCAAGGTTCCTTTCAGTATCCGACATCATCCTACTTTGCCCCGAGCTGACAGACCACCTCCCCCTAATATACCTTAGGAGCGCCCCCCCTCCCAGGAGTATGGGGGATTTTTGGGACTGCTGAGCGCACTATTTGGGAGAAGCCCAAAAAGTGGTATTTTTCTGGTTTTGCCGCGCCAAGCCTCCAAAACGGGTGGGTTATCTAGTTTCAACTTGGGTTCCCAGACTTCCCGTATTCTTTCCGGAGGCCTCCTGCTGTGTACAGTACGGCATCCCTGGACCCGAGTTCCTGAGATCCCGACTTTCCCGATTTCGACCCAGGAGGCCATCCATGCATTCCAAAACCTTCAAAATGCACCGTCCGAATGATTATTCAGCCAAGGTCCCGTCGGGCCACCGGGGATCCCAGTTAGTGAGTTTTACCGACTTTCCCAACTTTCCTCATTTCGACCCAGATGGCCATCCACGCATGAAAAACCATCAAGTTTTACCATCCGAACGTGTGTTCCGTTGAGGTCCGTCCGCCCCCGGGACACATGTTCACGAGTTTTCCCATCTCTCAGCCACCGGAACACGTCTCTCCGAGACAAGGTGGGAGCACCGTGTTTCCCGTATCCGACAGTTTCACACCCATCAGCAAACAGCTTTACATGACCAGCAGCATCTCAGCCGCTGGAACACGTCTCACAGAAGCCAAGCTGGGTGCACCGTGTTTCCTGTATCCGACAGTTTCACGCCCATTCCGCAACAGCTTGAAATGTACCAGCAGCCTGTCAGCCACCGGAACACGTCTCACCGAAGACAAAGGTGGGTGCTCCATGTTTCCCGTATCCCACAGTTTCGCACCCATTCGTCAACAGCTTGAAATGACCAGCAGCCTCTCAGCCACCAGAACACGTCTCACCGAAGACACGGAGGGTGCACCGTGTTTCCCGTATCCGACAGTTTCGCGCCAATTCGCCAACAGCTTGAAATGTACCAGCAGCCTGTCAGCGGCCAGAACACGTCTCACCGAAGACACGGAGGGTGCACCGTGTTTCCCGTATCCGACAGTTTCGCGCCCATTCGCCAACAGCTTGAAATGTACCAGCAGCCTGTCAGCCACCAGAACACGTCTCACCGAAGACACGGTGGGTGCACCGTGTTTTCCATATCCCACAGTTTCGCAACCATTCACTTACAGCTTGAAATGACCGGCAGTCTCTAAGACACCGGAACACATCTCACCGAAGACACATGGATGCACCATGTTTCCCATTTCCGACAGTTTCGCACCCATCAGCCAACAGCTTGACATGACCAGCAGCCTCTCAGCCGCCAGAACGCATCTCACCGAAGACAAGGTGGGTGCACGAAGTTTCACGTATCAAACAGTATCACACCGCATCACCATCAGCTTGAAATGACCAGCAGCCTCTCAGCCACCGGAACACGTCTCTCCAAAGACAAGGCGGGTGCACCGTGTGTCCCATATCCAACAGTTTCACACCCATTCGCCAACAGCTTGAAATGTACCAGCAGCCTGTCAGCCACCGGAACACGTCTCACCAAAGACACAGAGGGTGTTTCACGTATCCAACAGTATCACACCACTTCGCAAGCAGCTTGAAATGACCGGCAGCCTCTCAGCCACCTGAACACATCTCACCGAAGACACGTGGGTGCACCGTGTTTCCCATATCCGACAGTTTCACACCCATCAGCCAATAGCTTGACATGACCAGCAGCCTCTCAGCCGCCAGAACACGTCTCACCGAAGCCACGACAGGTGCACCGTGTTTCCCGTATCCAACAGTTTCGCGCCCATTCGCCAACAGCTTGAAATGTACCAGCAGCCTGTCAGCCACCAGAACACATCTCACCGATGACACCATGGGTGCACCGTGTTTCCCGTATCTGACAGTTTCACGCCCGTTCGCCAACAGCTTGAAATGTACCAGCAGCCTGTCGGCCACCTGAACACGTCTCACCGAAGACACGTGGATGCACCGTGTTTCCCGTTTCCGACAGTTTCGCACCCATCAGCCAACAGCCTGACATGACCAGCAGCCTCTCAGCCGCCAGAACACATCTCACCGAAGACATGGTGGGTGCACGATGTTTCACATATCCAACAGTATCACACCGCTTCGCCAACAGCTTGAAATGACCAGCAGCCTCTCAGCCACCGGAACACATCTCTCCGAAGACAAGGAGGGTGCACCGTGTGTCCCGTATCCGACAGTTTCGCACCCATTCGCCAACAGCTTGAAATGACCAGCAGCCTCTCAGCCACCAGAACACGTCTCACCGAAGACACGGAGGGTGCGCCGTGTTTCCCATATCGGACAGTTTCGCGCCCATTCGCCAACAGCTTGAAATGTACCAGCAGCCTGTCAGCCGCCAGAACACATCTCACCGAAGACACGGTGGGTGCACCGTAATACCCGTATCGGTCCATACCATCGCATGATAAACCAGAATCCGTACGGCCACCAGCCCACCATTGCGATGGCTGACAGTGCAACCAGATCTTCAAGCATTGGGTACATGCAATTCACTAAATAGTAAGGCCACAACACCCTAAGCCCACAAGAATCTGGTTTGAGCACTGCCCACCCCGACAGGAAAACGGACCGGTAACCATCCAGCCAACAATCCGTCCCATACCCGGGGGACGCCACAGCCACGTTTATCTGGCACCAGGATGATGTATCCACCCAAAAAGGGTGGCACAATGTGTCCCGAAGCCAAAATCCGTGTTGCACCGTCGCATCTGTGTTCATCTCAGTGAAGGTCCCCAAGGCCGGTAGGATGTTGGCAGCCTTGGATCATCCCAACACCGAGATCCGGTGGATGTAGTACACCGCGAGGGGAGGTAATCAAGGTTCCTTTCAGTATCCGACATCATCCTACTTTGCCCCGAGCTGACAGACCACCTCCCCCTAATATACCTTAGGAGCGCCCCCCCTCCCAGGAGTATGGGGGATTTTTGGGACTGCTGAGCGCACTATTTGGGAGAAGCCCAAAAAGTGGTATTTTTCTGGTTTTGCCGCGCCAAGCCTCCAAAACGGGTGGGTTATCTAGTTTCAACTTGGGTTCCCAGACTTCCCGTATTCTTTCCGGAGGCCTCCTGCTGTGTACAGTACGGCATCCCTGGACCCGAGTTCCTGAGATCCCGACTTTCCCGATTTCGACCCAGGAGGCCATCCATGCATTCCAAAACCTTCAAAATGCACCGTCCGAATGATTATTCAGCCAAGGTCCCGTCGGGCCACCGGGGATCCCAGTTAGTGAGTTTTACCGACTTTCCCAACTTTCCTCATTTCGACCCAGATGGCCATCCACGCATGAAAAACCATCAAGTTTTACCATCCGAACGTGTGTTCCGTTGAGGTCCGTCCGCCCCCGGGACACATGTTCACGAGTTTTCCCATCTCTCAGCCACCGGAACACGTCTCTCCGAGACAAGGTGGGAGCACCGTGTTTCCCGTATCCGACAGTTTCACACCCATCAGCAAACAGCTTTACATGACCAGCAGCATCTCAGCCGCTGGAACACGTCTCACAGAAGCCAAGGTGGGTGCACCGTGTTTCCTGTATCCGACAGTTTCACGCCCATTCCGCAACAGCTTGAAATGTACCAGCAGCCTGTCAGCCGCCGGAACACGTCTCACCGAAGACAAAGGTGGGTGCTCCATGTTTCCCGTATCCCACAGTTTCGCACCCATTCGTCAACAGCTTGAAATGACCAGCAGCCTCTCAGCCACCAGAACACGTCTCACCGAAGACACGGAGGGTGCACCGTGTTTCCCGTATCCGACAGTTTCGCGCCCATTCGCCAACAGCTTGAAATGTAC
>JASWHV010000317.1:22500-30000 GCA_030760725.1 Neostapfia colusana
TCCATACCATCGCATGATAAACCAGAATTCGTACGGCCACCAGCCCACCATTGCGATGGCTGACAGTGCAACCAGATCTTCAAGCATTGGGTACATGCAATTCACTAAATAGTAAGGCCACAACACCCTAAGCCCACAAGAATCTGGTTTGAGCACTGCCCACCCCGACAGGAAAACGGACCGGTAACCATCCAGCCAACAATCCGTCCCATACCCGGGGGACGCCACAGCCACGTTTATCTGGCACCAGGATGATGTATCCACCCAAAAAGGGTGCCACAATGTGTCCCAAAGCCAAAATCCGTGTTGCACCGTCGCATCTGTGTTCATCTCAGTGAAGGTCCCCAAGGCCGGTAGGATGTTGGCAGCCTTGGATCATCCCAACACCGAGATCCGGTGGATGTAGTACACCGCGAGGGGAGGTAATCAAGGTTCCTTTCAGTATCCGACATCATCCTACTTTGCCCCGTGCTGACAGACCACCTCCCCCTAATATACCTTAGGAGCGCCCCCCCTCCCAGGAGTATGGGGGATTTTTGGGACTGCTGAGCGCACTATTTGGGAGAAGCCCAAAAAGTGGTATTTTTCTGGTTTTGCCGCGCCAAGCCTCCAAAACGGGTGGGTTATCTAGTTTCAACTTGGGTTCCCAGACTTCCCGTATTCTTTCCGGAGGCCTCCTGCTGTGTACAGTACGGCATCCCTGGACCCGAGTTCCTGAGATC
Organism: Neostapfia colusana; assembly: GCA_030760725.1. Classification (NCBI taxonomy): domain Eukaryota; kingdom Viridiplantae; phylum Streptophyta; class Magnoliopsida; order Poales; family Poaceae; genus Neostapfia; species Neostapfia colusana. The sequence goes on from JASWHV010000317.1 coordinate 23,223, forward strand.
CCGACTTTCCCGATTTCGACCCAGGAGGCCATCCATGCATTCCAAAACCTTCAAAATGCACCGTCCGAATGATTATTCAGCCAAGGTCCCGTCGGGCCACCGGGGATCCCAGTTAGTGAGTTTTACCGACTTTCCCAACTTTCCTCATTTCGACCCAGATGGCCATCCACGCATGAAAAACCATCAAGTTTTACCATCCGAACGTGTGTTCCGTTGAGGTCCGTCCGCCCCCGGGACACATGTTCACGAGTTTTCCCATCTCTCAGCCGCCGGAACACGTCTCACCGAAGACAAGGTGGGTGCACCATGTTTCACGTATCCAACAGAATCGCACCGCTTCGCCAACAGCTTGAAATGACCAGCAGCCTCTCAGCCACAGGAACACGTCTCTCTGAAGACGAGGGTGGGTGCACCATGTGTCCCTTATCCGACAGTTTTGCACCCATTCGCCAACAGCTTGAAATGACCAGCAGCTTCTCAGCCACCGGAACACATCTCACCGAAGCCACGGCGGGTGCACCATGTTTACCGTATCCGACAGTTTTGCACCGATTCGCCAACAGCTTGAAATGACCAGCAGCCTCTCAGCCACCAGAACACGTCTCACCGAAGACACGGAGGGTGCACCGTGTTTCCCGTATCCGACAGTTTCGCGCCCATTCGCCAACAGCTTGAAATGTACCAGCAGCCTGTCAGCCACCAGAACACGTCTCACCGAAGACACGGTGGGTGCACCGTGTTTTCCATATCCCACAGTTTCGCAACCATTCACTTACAGCTTGAAATGACCGGCAGTCTCTAAGACACCGGAACACATCTCACCGAAGACACATGGATGCACCATGTTTCCCGTTTCCGACAGTTTCGCACCCATCAGCCAACAGCTTGACATGACCAGCAGCCTCTCAGCCGCCAGAACGCATCTCACCAAAGACAAGGTGGGTGCACGAAGTTTCACGTATCAAACAGTATCACACCGCATCACCATCAGCTTGAAATGACCAGCAGCCTCTCAGCCACCGGAACACGTCTCTCCAAAGACAAGGCGGGTGCACCGTGTGTCCCATATCCAACAGTTTCACACCCATTCGCCAACAGCTTGAAATGTACCAGCAGCCTGTCAGCCACCGGAACATGTCTCACCAAAGACACAGTGGGTGTTTCACGTATCCAACAGTATCACACCACTTCGCAAGCAGCTTGAAATGACCGGCAGCCTCTCAGCCACCTGAACACATCTCACCGAAGACACGTGGGTGCACCGTGTTTCCCATATCCGACAGTTTCACACCCATCAGCCAATAGCTTGACATGACCAGCAGCCTCTCAGCCGCCAGAACACGTCTCACCGAAGCCACGACAGGTGCACCGTGTTTCCCGTATCCAACAGTTTCGCGCCCATTCGCCAACAGCTTGAAATGTACCAGCAGCCTGTCAGCCACCAGAACACATCTCACCGATGACACCATGGGTGCACCGTGTTTCCCGTATCCGACAGTTTCGCGCCCGTTCGCCAACAGCTTGAAATGTACCAGCAGCCTGTCGGCCACCTGAACACGTCTCACCGAAGACACGTGGATGCACCGTGTTTCCCGTTTCCGACAGTTTCGCACCCATCAGCCAACAGCCTGACATGACCAGCAGCCTCTCAGCCGCCAGAACACATCTCACCGAAGACATGGTGGGTGCACGATGTTTCACATATCCAACAGTATCACACCGCTTCGCCAACAGCTTGAAATGACCAGCAGCCTCTCAGCCACCGGAACACATCTCTCCGAAGACAAGGAGGGTGCACCGTGTGTCCCGTATCCGACAGTTTCGCACCCATTCGCCAACAGCTTGAAATGACCAGCAGCCTCTCAGCCACCAGAACACGTCTCACCGAAGACACGGAGGGTGCGCCGTGTTTCCCATATCGGACAGTTTCGCGCCCATTCGCCAACAGCTTGAAATGTACCAGCAGCCTGTCAGCCGCCACAACACATCTCACCGAAGACACGGTGGGTGCACCGTAATACCCGTATCGGTCCATACCATCGCATGATAAACCAGAATCCGTACGGCCACCAGCCCACCATTGCGATGGCTGACAGTGCAACCAGATCTTCAAGCATTGGGTACATGCAATTCACTAAATAGTAAGGCCACAACACCCTAAGCCCACAAGAATCTGGTTTGAGCACTGCCCACCCCGACAGGAAAACGGACCGGTAACCATCCAGCCAACAATCCGTCCCATACCCGGGGGACGCCACAGCCACGTTTATCTGGCACCAGGATATGTATCCACCCAAAAAGGGTGGCACAATGTGTCCCGAAGCCAAAATCCGTGTTGCACCGTCGCATCTGTGTTCATCTCAGTGAAGGTCCCCAAGGCCGGTAGGATGTTGGCAGCCTTGGATCATCCCAACACCGAGATCCGGTGGATGTAGTACACCGCGAGGGGAGGTAATCAAGGTTCCTTTCAGTATCCGACATCATCCTACTTTGCCGCGAGCTGACAGACCACCTCCCCCTAATATACCTTAGGAGCGCCCCCCCTCCCAGGAGTATGGGGGATTTTTGGGACTGCTGAGCGCACTATATGGGAGAAGCCCAAAAAGTGGTATTTTTCTGGTTTTGCCGCGCCAAGCCTCCAAAACGGGTGGGTTATCTAGTTTCAACTTGGGTTCCCAGACTTCCCGTATTCTTTCCGGAGGCCTCCTGCTGTGTACAGTACGGCATCCCTGGACCCGAGTTCCTGAGATCCCGACTTTCCCGATTTTGACCCAGGAGGCCATCCATGCATTCCAAAACCTTCAAAATGCACCGTCCGAATGATTATTCAGCCAAGGTCCCGTCGGGCCACCGGGGATCCCAGTTAGTGAGTTTTACCGACTTTCCCAACTTTCCTCATTTCGACCCAGATGGCCATCCACGCATGAAAAACCATCAAGTTTTACCATCCGAACGTGTGTTCCGTTGAGGTCCGTCCGCCCCCGGGACACATGTTCACGAGTTTTCCCATCTCTCAGCCGCCGGAACACGTCTCACCGAAGACAAGGTGGGTGCACCATGTTTCACGTATCCAACAGAATCGCACCGCTTCGCCAACAGCTTGAAATGACCAGCAGCCTCTCAGCCACAGGAACACGTCTCTCTGAAGACGAGGGTGGGTGCACCATGTGTCCCTTATCCGACAGTTTTGCACCCATTCGCCAACAGCTTGAAATGACCAGCAGCTTCTCAGCCACCGGAACACATCTCACCGAAGCCACGGCGGGTGCACCATGTTTACCGTATCCGACAGTTTTGCACCGATTCGCCAACAGCTTGAAATGACCAGCAGCCTCTCAGCCACCAGAACACGTCTCACCGAAGACACGGAGGGTGCACCGTGTTTCCCGTATCCGACAGTTTCGCGCCCATTCGCCAACAGCTTGAAATGTACCAGCAGCCTGTCAGCCACCAGAACACGTCTCACCGAAGACACGGTGGGTGCACCGTGTTTTCCATATCCCACAGTTTCGCAACCATTCACTTACAGCTTGAAATGACCGGCAGTCTCTAAGACACCGGAACACATCTCACCGAAGACACATGGATGCACCATGTTTCCCGTTTCCGACAGTTTCGCACCCATCAGCCAACAGCTTGACATAACCAGCAGCCTCTCAGCCGCCAGAACGCATCTCACCGAAGACAGGGTGGGTGCACGAAGTTTCACGTATCAAACAGTATCACACCACATCACCATCAGCTTGAAATGACCAGCAGCCTCTCAGCCACCGGAACACGTCTCTCCAAAGACAAGGCGGGTGCACCGTGTGTCCCATATCCAACAGTTTCACACCCATTCGCCAACAGCTTGAAATGTACCAGCAGCCTGTCAGCCACCGGAACACGTCTCACCAAAGACACAGTGGGTGTTTCACGTATCCAACAGTATCACACCACTTCGCAAGCAGCTTGAAATGACCGGCAGCCTCTCAGCCACCTGAACACATCTCACCGAAGACACGTGGGTTCACCGTGTTTCCCATATCCGACAGTTTCACACCCATCAGCCAATAGCTTGACATGACCAGCAGCCTCTCAGCCGCCAGAACACGTCTCACCGAAGCCACGACAGGTGCACCGTGTTTCCCGTATCCAACAGTTTCGCGCCCATTCGCCAACAGCTTGAAATGTACCAGCAGCCTGTCAGCCACCAGAACACATCTCACCGATGACACCATGGGTGCACCGTGTTTCCCGTATCCGACAGTTTCACGCCCGTTCGCCAACAGCTTGAAATGTACCAGCAGCCTGTCGGCCACCTGAACACGTCTCACCGAAGACACGTGGATGCACCGTGTTTCCCGTTTCCGACAGTTTCGCACCCATCAGCCAACAGCCTGACATGACCAGCAGCCTCTCAGCCGCCAGAACACATCTCACCGAAGACATGGTGGGTGCACGATGTTTCACATATCCAACAGTATCACACCGCTTCGCCAACAGCTTGAAATGACCAGCAGCCTCTCAGCCACCGGAACACATCTCTCCGAAGACAAGGAGGGTGCACCGTGTGTCCCGTATCCGACAGTTTTGCACCCATTCGCCAACAACTTGAAATGACCAGCAGCCTCTCAGCCACCAGAACACGTCTCACCGAAGACACGGAGGGTGCGCCGTGTTTCCCATATCGGACAGTTTCGCGCCCATTCGCCAACAGCTTGAAATGTACCAGCAGCCTGTCAGCCGCCACAACACATCTCACCGAAGACACGGTGGGTGCACCGTAATACCCGTATCGGTCCATACCATCGCATGATAAACCAGAATCCGTACGGCCACCAGCCCACCATTGCGATGGCTGACAGTGCAACCAGATCTTCAAGCATTGGGTACATGCAATTCACTAAATAGTAAGGCCACAACACCCTAAGCCCACAAGAATCTGGTTTGAGCACTGCCCACCCCGACAGGAAAACGGACCGGTAACCATCCAGCCAACAATCCGTCCCATACCCGGGGGACGCCACAGCCACGTTTATCTGGCACCAGGATGATGTATCCACCCAAAAAGGGTGGCACAATGTGTCCCGAAGCCAAAATCCGTGTTGCACCGTCGCATCTGTGTTCATCTCAGTGAAGGTCCCCAAGGCCGGTAGGATGTTGGCAGCCTTGGATCATCCCAACACCGAGATCCGGTGGATGTAGTACACCGCGAGGGGAGGTAATCAAGGTTCCTTTCAGTATCCGACATCATCCTACTTTGCCCCGAGCTGACAGACCACCCCCCCCTAATATACCTTAGGAGCGCCCCCCCTCCCAGGAGTATGGGGGATTTTTGGGACTGCTGAGCGCACTATTTGGGAGAAGCCCAAAAAGTGGTATTTTTCTGGTTTTGCCGCGCCAAGCCTCCAAAACGGGTGGGTTATCTAGTTTCAACTTGGGTTCCCAGACTTCCCGTATTCTTTCCGGAGGCCTCCTGCTGTGTACAGTACGGCATCCCTGGACCCGAGTTCCTGAGATCCCGACTTTCCCGATTTCGACCCAGGAGGCCATCCATGCATTCCAAAACCTTCAAAATGCACCGTCCGAATGATTATTCAGCCAAGGTCCCGTCGGGCCACCGGGGATCCCAGTTAGTGAGTTTTACCGACTTTCCCAACTTTCCTCATTTCGACCCAGATGGCCATCCACGCATGAAAAACCATCAAGTTTTACCATCCGAACGTGTGTTCCGTTGAGGTCCGTCCGCCCCCGGGACACATGTTCACGAGTTTTCCCATCTCTCAGCCACCGGAACACGTCTCTCCGAGACAAGGTGGGAGCACCGTGTTTCCCGTATCCGACAGTTTCACACCCATCAGCAAACAGCTTTACATGACCAGCAGCATCTCAGCCGCTGGAACACGTCTCACAGAAGCCAAGGTGGGTGCACCGTGTTTCCTGTATCCGACAGTTTCACGCCCATTCCGCAACAGCTTGAAATGTACCAGCAGCCTGTCAGCCGCCGGAACACGTCTCACCGAAGACAAAGGTGGGTGCTCCATGTTTCCCGTATCCCACAGTTTCGCACCCATTCGTCAACAGCTTGAAATGACCAGCAGCCTCTCAGCCACCAGAACACGTCTCACCGAAGACACGGAGGGTGCACCGTGTTTCCCGTATCCGACAGTTTCGCGCCCATTCGCCAACAGCTTGAAATGTACCAGCAGCCTGTCAGCGGCCAGAACACGTCTCACCGAAGACACGGTGGGTGCACCGTAATACCCTTACCGGGCCATACCATCGCATGATAAACAAGAACCCGTACGGCCACCAGCCCACCATTGCGATGGCTGGCAGTGTAACCAGATCTTCAAGCGTTGGGTACATGCAGTTCACTAAATAGTATGGCCACAACACCCTAAGCCCACAAGAATCTGGTTTGAGCACTGCCCACCCCGACAGGAAAACGGACCGGTAACCATCCAGCCAACAATCCGACCCATACCCGGGGGACGCCACAGCCACGTTTATCTGGCACCAGGATGATGTATCCACCCAAAAAGGATGGCACAATGTGTCCCGAAGCCAAAATCCGTGTTGCACCGTCACATCTGTGTTCATCTCAGTGAAGGTCCCCAAGGCCGGTAGGATGTTGGCAGCCTTGGATCATCCAAACACCAAGATCCGGTGGATGTAGTACACCGCGAGGGGAGGTAATCAAGGTTCCTTTCAGTATCCGACATCATCCTACTTTGCCCCGAGCTGACAGACCACCTCCCCCTAATATACCTTAGGAGCGCCCCCCCTCCCAGGA
>JASWHV010000317.1:37500-42500 GCA_030760725.1 Neostapfia colusana
TCAGCCAACAGCTTGAGATGACCAGCAGCCTCTCAGACACCAGAACACATCTCACCGAAGACACGGTGGGTGCACCATGTTTCCCGTATCCGACAGTTTCGCACCCATCAGCCAACAGCTTGTCATGACCAGCATCCTCTCAGCCGCCGGAACACATCTCACCGAAGACAAGGTGGGTGCACCATGTTTCACGTATCCAACAGAATCGCACCGCTTCGCCAACAGCTTGAAATGACCAGCAGCCTCTCAGCCACAGGAACACGTCTCTCTGAAGACGAGGGTGGGTGCACCATGTGTCCCTTATCCGACAGTTTTGCACCCATTCGCCAACAGCTTGAAATGACCAGCAGCTTCTCAGCCACCGGAACACATCTCACCGAAGCCACGGCGGGTGCACCATGTTTACCGTATCCGACAGTTTTGCACCGATTCGCCAACAGCTTGAAATGACCAGCAGCCTCTCAGCCACCAGAACACGTCTCACCGAAGACACGGAGGGTGCACCGTGTTTCCCGTATCCGACAGTTTCGCGCCCATTCGCCAACAGCTTGAAATGTACCAGCAGCCTGTCAGCCACCAGAACACGTCTCACCGAAGACACGGTGGGTGCACTGTGTTTTCCATATCCCACAGTTTCGCAACCATTCACTTACAGCTTGAAATGACCGGCAGTCTCTAAGACACCGGAACACATCTCACCGAAGACACATGGATGCACCATGTTTCCCGTTTCCGACAGTTTCGCACCCATCAGCCAACAGCTTGACATGACCAGCAGCCTCTCAGCCGCCAGAACGCATCTCACCGAAGACAAGGTGGGTGCACGAAGTTTCACGTATCAAACAGTATCACACCGCATCACCATCAGCTTGAAATGACCAGCAGCCTCTCAGCCACCGGAACACGTCTCTCCAAAGACAAGGCGGGTGCACCGTGTGTCCCATATCCAACAGTTTGACACCCATTCGCCAACAGCTTGAAATGTACCAGCAGCCTGTCAGCCACCAGAACACGTCTCACCAAAGACACAGTGGGTGTTTCACGTATCCAACAGTATCACACCACTTCGCGAGCAGCTTGAAATGACCGGCAGCCTCTCAGCCACCTGAACACATCTCACCGAAGACACGTGGGTGCACCGTGTTTCCCATATCCGACAGTTTCACACCCATCAGCCAATAGCTTGACATGACCAGCAGCCTCTCAGCCGCCAGAACACGTCTCACCAAAGCCACGACAGGTGCACCGTGTTTCCCGTATCCAACAGGTTCGCGCCCATTCGCCAACAGCTTGAAATGTACCAGCAGCCTGTCAGCCACCAGAACACATCTCACCGATGACACCATGGGTGCACCGTGTTTCCCGTATCCGACAGTTTCGCGCCCGTTCGCCAACAGCTTGAAATGTACCAGCAGCCTGTCGGCCACCTGAACACGTCTCACCGAAGACACGTGGATGCACCGTGTTTCCCGTTTCCGACAGTTTCGCACCCATCAGCCAACAGCCTGACATGACCAGCAGCCTCTCAGCCGCCAGAACACATCTCACCGAAGACATGGTGGGTGCACGATGTTTCACATATCCAACAGTATCACACCGCTTCGCCAACAGCTTGAAATGACCAGCAGCCTCTCAGCCACCGGAACACATCTCTCCGAAGACAAGGAGGGTGCACCGTGTGTCCCGTATCCGACAGTTTCACACCCATTCGCCAACAGCTTGAAATGACCAGCAGCCTCTCAGCCACCAGAACACGTCTCACCGAAGACACGGAGGGTGCGCCGTGTTTCCCATATCGGACAGTTTCGCGCCCATTCGCCAACAGCTTGAAATGTACCAGCAGCCTGTCAGCCGCCAGAACACATCTCACCGAAGACACGGTGGGTGCACCGTAATACCCGTATCGGTCCATACCATCGCATGATAAACCAGAATCCGTACAGCCACCAGCCCACCATTGCGATGGCTGACAGTGCAACCAGATCTTCAAGCATTGGGTACATGCAATTCACTAAATAGTAAGGCCACAACACCCTAAGCCCACAAGAATCTGGTTTGAGCACTGCCCACCCCGACAGGAAAACGGACCGGTAACCATCCAGCCAACAATCCGTCCCATACCCGGGGGACGCCACAGCCACGTTTATCTGGCACCAGGATGATGTATCCACCCAAAAAGGGTGCCACAATGTGTCCCAAAGCCAAAATCCGTGTTGCACCATCGCATCTGTGTTCATCTCAGTGAAGGTCCCCAAGGCCGGTAGGATGTTGGCAGCCTTGGATCATCCCAACACCGAGATCCGGTGGATGTAGTACACCGCGAGGGGAGGTAATCAAGGTTCCTTTCAGTATCCGACATCATCCTACTTTGCCCCGAGCTGACAGACCACCTCCCCCTAATATACCTTAGGAGCGCCCCCCCTCCCAGGAGTATGGGGGATTTTTGGGACTGCTGAGCGCACTATTTGGGAGAAGCCCAAAAAGTGGTATTTTTCTGGTTTTGCCGCGCCAAGCCTCCAAAACGGGTTGGTTATCTAGTTTCAACTTGGGTTCCCAGACTTCCCGTATTCTTTCCGGAGGCCTCCTGCTGTGTACAGTACGGCATCCCTGGACCCGAGTTCCTGAGATCCCGACTTTCCCGATTTCGACCCAGGAGGCCATCCATGCATTCCAAAACCTTCAAAATGCACCGTCCGAATGATTATTCAGCCAAGGTCCCGTCGGGCCACCGGGGATCCCAGTTAGTGAGTTTTACCGACTTTCCCAACTTTCCTCATTTCGACCCAGATGGCCATCCACGCATGAAAAACCATCAAGTTTTACCATCCGAACGTGTGTTCCGTTGAGGTCCGTCCGCCCCCGGGACACATGTTCACGAGTTTTCCCATCTCTCAGCCACCGGAACACGTCTCTCCGAGACAAGGTGGGAGCACCGTGTTTCCCGTATCCGACAGTTTCACACCCATCAGCAAACAGCTTTACATGACCAGCAGCATCTCAGCCGCTGGAACACGTCTCACAGAAGACGAGGGTGGGTGCACCATGTGTCCCTTATCCGACAGTTTTGCACCCATTCGCCAACAGCTTGAAATGACCAGCAGCTTCTCAGCCACCGGAACACATCTCACCGAAGCCACGGCGGGTGCACCATGTTTACCGTATCCGACAGTTTTGCACCGATTCGCCAACAGCTTGAAATGACCAGCAGCCTCTCAGCCACCAGAACACGTCTCACCGAAGACACGGAGGGTGCACCGTGTTTCCCGTATCCGACAGTTTCGCGCCCATTCGCCAACAGCTTGAAATGTACCAGCAGCCTGTCAGCCACCAGAACACGTCTCACCGAAGACACGGTGGGTGCACCGTGTTTTCCATATCCCACAGTTTCGCAACCATTCACTTACAGCTTGAAATGACCGGCAGTCTCTAAGACACCGGAACACATCTCACCGAAGACACATGGATGCACCATGTTTCCCGTTTCCGACAGTTTCGCACCCATCAGCCAACAGCTTGACATAACCAGCAGCCTCTCAGCCGCCAGAACGCATCTCACCGAAGACAAGGTGGGTGCACGAAGTTTCACGTATCAAACAGTATCACACCACATCACCATCAGCTTGAAATGACCAGCAGCCTCTCAGCCACCGGAACACGTCTCTCCAAAGACAAGGCGGGTGCACCGTGTGTCCCATATCCAACAGTTTCACACCCATTCGCCAACAGCTTGAAATGTACCAGCAGCCTGTCAGCCACCGGAACACGTCTTACCAAAGACACAGTGGGTGTTTCACGTATCCAACAGTATCACACCACTTCGCAAGCAGCTTGAAATGACCGGCAGCCTCTCAGCCACCTGAACACATCTCACCGAAGACACGTGGGTGCACCGTGTTTCCCATATCCGACAGTTTCACACCCATCAGCCAATAGCTTGACATGACCAGCAGCCTCTCAGCCGCCAGAACACGTCTCACCGAAGCCACGACAGGTGCACCGTGTTTCCCGTATCCAACAGTTTCGCGCCCATTCGCCAACAGCTTGAAATGTACCAGCAGCCTGTCAGCCACCAGAACACATCTCACCGATGACACCATGGGTGCACCGTGTTTCCCGTATCCGACAGTTTCACGCCCGTTCGCCAACAGCTTGAAATGTACCAGCAGCCTGTCGGCCACCTGAACACGTCTCACCGAAGACACGTGGATGCACCGTGTTTCCCGTTTCCGACAGTTTCGCACCCATCAGCCAACAGCCTGACATGACCAGCAGCCTCTCAGCCGCCAGAACACATCTCACCGAAGACATGGTGGGTGCACGATGTTTCACATATCCAACAGTATCACACCGCTTCGCCAACAGCTTGAAATGACCAGCAGCCTCTCAGCCACCGGAACACATCTCTCCGAAGACAAGGAGGGTGCACCGTGTGTCCCGTATCCGACAGTTTCGCACCCATTCGCCAACAGCTTGAAATGACCAGCAGCCTCTCAGCCACCAGAACACGTCTCACCGAAGACACGGAGGGTGCGCCGTGTTTCCCATATCGGACAGTTTCGCGCCCATTCGCCAACAGCTTGAAATGTACCAGCAGCCTGTCAGCCGCCAGAACACATCTCACCGAAGACACGGTGGGTGCACCGTAATACCCGTATCGGTCCATACCATCGCATGATAAACCAGAATCCGTACGGCCACCAGCCCACCATTGCGATGGCTGACAGTGCAACCAGATCTTCAAGCATTGGGTACATGCAATTCACTAAATAGTAAGGCCACAACACCCTAAGCCCACAAGAATCTGGTTTGAGCACTGCCCACCCCGACAGGAAAACGGACCGGTAACCATCCAGCCAACAATCCGTCCCATACCCGGGGGACGCCACAGCCACGTTTATCTGGCACCAGGATGATGTATCCACCCAAAAAGGGTGGCACAATGTGTCCCGAAGCCAAAATCCGTGTTGCACCGTCGCATCTGTGTTCATCTCAGTGAAGGT
>JASWHV010000317.1:52500-57500 GCA_030760725.1 Neostapfia colusana
GTATCACACCGCATCACCATCAGCTTGAAATGACCAGCAGCCTCTCAGCCACCGGAACACGTCTCTCCAAAGACAAGGCGGGTGCACCGTGTGTCCCATATCCAACAGTTTCACACCCATTCGCCAACAGCTTGAAATGTACCAGCAGCCTGTCAGCCACCGGAACACGTCTCACCAAAGACACAGTGGGTGTTTCACGTATCCAACAGTATCACACCACTTCGCAAGCAGCTTGAAATGACCGGCAGCCTCTCAGCCACCTGAACACATCTCACCGAAGACACGTGGGTGCACCGTGTTTCCCATATCCGACAGTTTCACACCCATCAGCCAATAGCTTGACATGACCAGCAGCCTCTCAGCCGCCAGAACACGTCTCACCGAAGCCACGACAGGTGCACCGTGTTTCCCGTATCCAACAGTTTCGCGCCCATTCGCCAACAGCTTGAAATGTACCAGCAGCCTGTCAGCCACCAGAACACATCTCACCGATGACACCATGGGTGCACCGTGTTTCCCGTATCCGACAGTTTCGCGCCCGTTCGCCAACAGCTTGAAATGTACCAGCAGCCTGTCGGCCACCTGAACACGTCTCACCGAAGACACGTGGATGCACCGTGTTTCCCGTTTCCGACAGTTTCGCACCCATCAGCCAACAGCCTGACATGACCAGCAGCCTCTCAGCCGCCAGAACACATCTCACCGAAGACATGGTGGGTGCATGATGTTTCACATATCCAACAGTATCACACCGCTTCGCCAACAGCTTGAAATGACCAGCAGCCTCTCAGCCACCGGAACACATCTCTCCGAAGACAAGGAGGGTGCACCGTGTGTCCCGTATCCGACAGTTTCGCACCCATTCGCCAACAGCTTGAAATGACCAGCAGCCTCTCAGCCACCAGAACACGTCTCACCGAAGACACGGAGGGTGCGCCGTGTTTCCCATATCGGACAGTTTCGCGCCCATTCGCCAACAGCTTGAAATGTACCAGCAGCCTGTCAGCCGCCAGAACACATCTCACCGAAGACACGGTGGGTGCACCGTAATACCCGTATCGGTCCATACCATCGCATGATAAACCAGAATCCGTACGGCCACCAGCCCACCATTGCGATGGCTGACAGTGCAACCAGATCTTCAAGCATTGGGTACATGCAATTCACTAAATAGTAAGGCCACAACACCCTAAGCCCACAAGAATCTGGTTTGAGCACTGCCCACCCCGACAGGAAAACGGACCGGTAACCATCCAGCCAACAATCCGTCCCATACCCAGGGGACGCCACAGCCACGTTTATCTGGCACCAGGATGATGTATCCACCCAAAAAGGGTGGCACAATGTGTCCCGAAGCCAAAATCCGTGTTGCACCATCGCATCTGTGTTCATCTCAGTGAAGGTCCCCAAGGCCGGTAGGATGTTGGCAGCCTTGGATCATCCCAACACCGAGATCCGGTGGATGTAGTACACCGCGAGGGGAGGTAATCAAGGTTCCTTTCAGTATCCGACATCATCCGACATCATCCTACTTTGCCCCGAGCTGACAGACCACCTCCCCCTAATATACCTTAGGAGCGCCCCCCCTCCCAGGAGTATGGGGGATTTTTGGGACTGCTGAGCGCACTATTTGGGAGAAGCCCAAAAAGTGGTATTTTTCTGGTTTTGCCGCGCCAAGCCTCCAAAACGGGTTGGTTATCTAGTTTCAACTTGGGTTCCCAGACTTCCCGTATTCTTTCCGGAAGCCTCCTGCAGTGTACAGTACGGCCTCCCTGGACCCGAGTTCCTGAGATCCCGACTTTCCCGATTTCGACCCAGGAGGCCATCCATGCATTCCAAAACCTTCAAAATGCACCGTCCGAATGATTATTCAGCCAAGGTCCCGTCGGGCCACCGGGGATCCCAGTTAGTGAGTTTTACCGACTTTCCCAACTTTCCTCATTTCGACCCAGATGGCCATCCACGCATGAAAAACCATCAAGTTTTACCATCCGAACGTGTGTTCCGTTGAGGTCCGTCCGCCCCCGGGACACATGTTCACGAGTTTTCCCATCTCTCAGCCACCGGAACACGTCTCTCCGAGACAAGGTGGGAGCACCGTGTTTCCCGTATCCGACAGTTTCACACCCATCAGCAAACAGCTTTACATGACCAGCAGCATCTCAGCCGCTGGAACACGTCTCACAGAAGCCAAGCTGGGTGCACCGTGTTTCCTGTATCCGACAGTTTCACGCCCATTCCGCAACAGCTTGAAATGTACCAGCAGCCTGTCAGCCGCCGGAACACGTCTCACCGAAGACAAAGGTGGGTGCTCCATGTTTCCCGTATCCCACAGTTTCGCACCCATTCGTCAACAGCTTGAAATGACCAGCAGCCTCTCAGCCACCAGAACACGTCTCACCGAAGACACGGAGGGTGCACCGTGTTTCCCGTATCCGACAGTTTCGCGCCAATTCGCCAACAGCTTGAAATGTACCAGCAGCCTGTCAGCGGCCAGAACACGTCTCACCGAAGACACGGAGGGTGCACCGTGTTTCCCGTATCCGACAGTTTCGCGCCCATTCGCCAACAGCTTGAAATGTACCAGCAGCCTGTCAGCCACCAGAACACGTCTCACCGAAGACACGGTGGGTGCACCGTGTTTTCCATATCCCACAGTTTCGCAACCATTCACTTACAGCTTGAAATGACCGGCAGTCTCTAAGACACCGGAACACATCTCACCGAAGACACATGGATGCACCATGTTTCCCATTTCCGACAGTTTCGCACCCATCAGCCAACAGCTTGACATGACCAGCAGCCTCTCAGCCGCCAGAACGCATCTCACCGAAGACAAGGTGGGTGCACGAAGTTTCACGTATCAAACAGTATCACACCGCATCACCATCAGCTTGAAATGACCAGCAGCCTCTCAGCCACCGGAACACGTCTCTCCAAAGACAAGGCGGGTGCACCGTGTGTCCCATATCCAACAGTTTCACACCCATTCGCCAACAGCTTGAAATGTACCAGCAGCCTGTCAGCCACCGGAACACGTCTCACCAAAGACACAGAGGGTGTTTCACGTATCCAACAGTATCACACCACTTCGCAAGCAGCTTGAAATGACCGGCAGCCTCTCAGCCACCTGAACACATCTCACCGAAGACACGTGGGTGCACCGTGTTTCCCATATCCGACAGTTTCACACCCATCAGCCAATAGCTTGACATGACCAGCAGCCTCTCAGCCGCCAGAACACGTCTCACCGAAGCCACGACAGGTGCACCGTGTTTCCCGTATCCAACAGTTTCGCGCCCATTCGCCAACAGCTTGAAATGTACCAGCAGCCTGTCAGCCACCAGAACACATCTCACCGATGACACCATGGGTGCACCGTGTTTCCCGTATCCGACAGTTTCACACCCGTTCGCCAACAGCTTGAAATGTACCAGCAGCCTGTCGGCCACCTGAACACGTCTCACCGAAGACACGTGGATGCACCGTGTTTCCCGTTTCCGACAGTTTCGCACCCATCAGCCAACAGCCTGACATGACCAGCAGCCTCTCAGCCGCCAGAACACATCTCACCGAAGACATGGTGGGTGCACGATGTTTCACATATCCAACAGTATCACACCGCTTCGCCAACAGCTTGAAATGACCAGCAGCCTCTCAGCCACCGGAACACATCTCTCCGAAGACAAGGAGGGTGCACCGTGTGTCCCGTATCCGACAGTTTCGCACCCATTCGCCAACAGCTTGAAATGACCAGCAGCCTCTCAGCCACCAGAACACGTCTCACCGAAGACACGGAGGGTGCGCCGTGTTTCCCATATCGGACAGTTTCGCGCCCATTCGCCAACAGCTTGAAATGTACCAGCAGCCTGTCAGCCGCCAGAACACATCTCACCGAAGACACGGTGGGTGCACCGTAATACCCGTATCGGTCCATACCATCGCATGATAAACCAGAATCCGTACGGCCACCAGCCCACCATTGCGATGGCTGACAGTGCAACCAGATCTTCAAGCATTGGGTACATGCAATTCACTAAATAGTAAGGCCACAACACCCTAAGCCCACAAGAATCTGGTTTGAGCACTGCCCACCCCGACAGGAAAACGGACCGGTAACCATCCAGCCAACAATCCGTCCCATACCCGGGGGACGCCACAGCCACGTTTATCTGGCACCAGGATGATGTATCCACCCAAAAAGGGTGGCACAATGTGTCCCGAAGCCAAAATCCGTGTTGCACCGTCGCATCTGTGTTCATCTCAGTGAAGGTCCCCAAGGCCGGTAGGATGTTGGCAGCCTTGGATCATCCCAACACCGAGATCCGGTGGATGTAGTACACCACGAGGGGAGGTAATCAAGGTTCCTTTCAGTATCCGACATCATCCTACTTTGCCCCGAGCTGACAGACCACCTCCCCCTAATATACCTTAGGAGCGCCCCCCCTCCCAGGAGTATGGGGGATTTTTGGGACTGCTGAGCGCACTATTTGGGAGAAGCCCAAAAAGTGGTATTTTTCTGGTTTTGCCGCGCCAAGCCTCCAAAACGGGTGGGTTATCTAGTTTCAACTTGGGTTCCCAGACTTCCCGTATTCTTTCCGGAGGCCTCCTGCTGTGTACAGTACGGCATCCCTGGACCCGAGTTCCTGAGATCCCGACTTTCCCGATTTCGACCCAGGAGGCCATCCATGCATTCCAAAACCTTCAAAATGCACCGTCCGAATGATTATTCAGCCAAGGTCCCGTCGGGCCACCGGGGATCCCAGTTAGTGAGTTTTACCGACTTTCCCAACTTTCCTCATTTCGACCCAGATGGCCATCCACGCATGAAAAACCATCAAGTTTTACCATCCGAACGTGTGTTCCGTTGAGGTCCGTCCGCCCCCGGGACACATGTTCACGAGTTTTCCCATCTCTCAGCCACCGGAACACGTCTCTCCGAGACAAGGATGGAGCACCGTGTTTCCCGTATCCGACAGTTTCACACCCATCAGCAAACA
>JASWHV010000317.1:67500-70000 GCA_030760725.1 Neostapfia colusana
GTTTCACATATCCAACAGTATCACACCGCTTCGCCAACAGCTTGAAATGACCAGCAGCCTCTCAGCCACCGGAACACATCTCTCCGAAGACAAGGAGGGTGCACCGTGTGTCCCGTATCCGACAGTTTCGCACCCATTCGCCAACAGCTTGAAATGACCAGCAGCCTCTCAGCCACCAGAACACGTCTCACCGAAGACACGGAGGGTGCGCCGTGTTTCCCATATCGGACAGTTTCGCGCCCATTCGCCAACAGCTTGAAATGTACCAGCAGCCTGTCAGCCGCCAGAACACATCTCACCGAAGACACGGTGGGTGCACCGTAATACCCGTATCGGTCCATACCATCGCATGATAAACCAGAATCCGTACGGCCACCAGCCCACCATTGCGATGGCTGACAGTGCAACCAGATCTTCAAGCATTGGGTACATGCAATTCACTAAATAGTAAGGCCACAACACCCTAAGCCCACAAGAATCTGGTTTGAGCACTGCCCACCCCGACAGGAAAACGGACCGGTAACCATCCAGCCAACAATCCGTCCCATACCCGGGGGACGCCACAGCCACGTTTATCTGGCACCAGGATGATGTATCCACCCAAAAAGGGTGGCACAATGTGTCCCGAAGCCAAAATCCGTGTTGCACCGTCGCATCTGTGTTCATCTCAGTGAAGGTCCCCAAGGCCGGTAGGATGTTGGCAGCCTTGGATCATCCCAACACCGAGATCCGGTGGATGTAGTACACCGCGAGGGGAGGTAATCAAGGTTCCTTTCAGTATCCGACATCATCCTACTTTGCCCCGAGCTGACAGACCACCTCCCCCTAATATACCTTAGGAGCGCCCCCCCTCCCAGGAGTATGGGGGATTTTTGGGACTGCTGAGCGCACTATTTGGGAGAAGCCCAAAAAGTGGTATTTTTCTGGTTTTGCCGCGCCAAGCCTCCAAAACGGGTGGGTTATCTAGTTTCAACTTGGGTTCCCAGACTTCCCGTATTCTTTCCGGAGGCCTCCTGCTGTGTACAGTACGGCATCCCTGGACCCGAGTTCCTGAGATCCCGACTTTCCCGATTTCGACCCAGGAGGCCATCCATGCATTCCAAAACCTTCAAAATGCACCGTCCGAATGATTATTCAGCCAAGGTCCCGTCGGGCCACCGGGGATCCCAGTTAGTGAGTTTTACCGACTTTCCCAACTTTCCTCATTTCGACCCAGATGGCCATCCACGCATGAAAAACCATCAAGTTTTACCATCCGAACGTGTGTTCCGTTGAGGTCCGTCCGCCCCCGGGACACATGTTCACGAGTTTTCCCATCTCTCAGCCACCGGAACACGTCTCTCCGAGACAAGGTGGGAGCACCGTGTTTCCCGTATCCGACAGTTTCACACCCATCAGCAAACAGCTTTACATGACCAGCAGCATCTCAGCCGCTGGAACACGTCTCACAGAAGCCAAGGTGGGTGCACCGTGTTTCCTGTATCCGACAGTTTCACGCCCATTCCGCAACAGCTTGAAATGTACCAGCAGCCTGTCAGCCGCCGGAACACGTCTCACCGAAGACAAAGGTGGGTGCTCCATGTTTCCCGTATCCCACAGTTTCGCACCCATTCGTCAACAGCTTGAAATGACCAGCAGCCTCTCAGCCACCAGAACACGTCTCACCGAAGACACGGAGGGTGCACCGTGTTTCCCGTATCCGACAGTTTCGCGCCCATTCGCCAACAGCTTGAAATGTACCAGCAGCCTGTCAGCGGCCAGAACACGTCTCACCGAAGACACGGTGGGTGCACCGTAATACCCTTACCGGGCCATACCATCGCATGATAAACAAGAACCCGTACGGCCACCAGCCCACCATTGCGATGGCTGGCAGTGTAACCAGATCTTCAAGCGTTGGGTACATGCAGTTCACTAAATAGTATGGCCACAACACCCTAAGCCCACAAGAATCTGGTTTGAGCACTGCCCACCCCGACAGGAAAACGGACCGGTAACCATCCAGCCAACAATCCGACCCATACCCGGGGGACGCCACAGCCACGTTTATCTGGCACCAGGATGATGTATCCACCCAAAAAGGATGGCACAATGTGTCCCGAAGCCAAAATCCGTGTTGCACCGTCACATCTGTGTTCATCTCAGTGAAGGTCCCCAAGGCCGGTAGGATGTTGGCAGCCTTGGATCATCCAAACACCAAGATCCGGTGGATGTAGTACACCGCGAGGGGAGGTAATCAAGGTTCCTTTCAGTATCCGACATCATCCTACTTTGCCCCGAGCTGACAGACCACCTCCCCCTAATATACCTTAGGAGCGCCCCCCCTCCCAGGAGTATGGGGGATTTTTGGGACTGCTGAGCGCACTATTTGGGAGAAGCCCAAAAAGTGGTATTTTTCTGGTTTTGCCGCGCCAAGCCTCCAAAACGGGTGGGTTATCTAGTTTCAACTTGGGTTCCCCAGACTTCCCGTATTCTTTCCGGAGGCCTCCTGCTGTGTTAA